>JAECWN010000246.1:0-280128 GCA_018150725.1 Drosophila quadrilineata | reverse complement strand
AGCCGCTTTTCCTCATTTATGCATTTCTGGATACGGCTTTTATTATACTTTAAATCGGTTAATAAGATTTACAAATGTTTTGAAAAATATGGCAAGGAAAGTGAAAAATTGAAAACGTGTTATTGTTTTTTAAAATTGAGACTTTTTGCAACTTTGAGAAGCCATAACTTAGCTAAAAATCAGCCGATTTTCAAAATTTTTGCATTTCTGTCAATGGTATTTATCATATATTGAATCTACGTCAAAAAATTAAAATACTTTCAGTTTCAATTTTTTGACCCATTTTTTAACAAATTTTGCAAATTTACTGCTAGCAAAAATGTCAAAAAAAGTGAAAAATTTTAAAATCGGAATTTTCGTGCCCAATCGATTTCTGGTATTAAAAATGAGTATAAAAACTTTACTACACTTGATTTAGACCCATTTTAGAAAATATGACCACAATAGTTATAAATGGTCAAAATCATCGTTTTGAAAAACATATTGATATCTTCCTCATCTCTGAGGAACCATAATTTTTCCACAACTTAGCCGCTTTTCCTCATTTATGCATTCTTGGATACGGCTTTTATTATACTTTAAATCGGTTATTTAAGATTTAGTTAAATGTTTTGAAAATATGGCAAGGGAAAGTGAAGAAAACGAATAATTGAAAAAGAAGAGCTTTTAAAAAATGAGACTTTGCAACTTTGAGAAGCCGTAACCTAAAAATCAGCCGATTATCATTCTTTCATTAATGACCGGAATTTCATGAATTTATCATATTTATGAATCTATAAAAATTTAAATACTTTGTTTCATATTTTGAATATATAATGACAATAGTCATAAAGGTAAAATCAGAGAATACTTAGCTTCATATTTTTTAGAAAATATGACCACAAGATAAATGGTCAAACAATGTTTCGAAAACATATTGATATCTTCCTCATCTCCGAGGAACCATAACTTTTCCAATAACTTAGCCGATGTTCTCATTTATGCATTTCTATATTTTTTTATTTTTCTGGGATAGGTATATAAATTCTTTAAACGGTTTATTCATTACATGTTTTGAAAAATGTGGCAAGAAAGCAATAAATTAAAAAACGTGTTTTGGTTTAAAAAATTGAGACATTTGCAACTTTGAGAAGCCATAAGGAAAGTAATAAATCTAAAAAAACGTGTTTTAGTTTAAAAATTGAGACATTGAATCTGAGAAAGTCGGTACCTATTGCAAAAATCAAACGATTTTCGTAAATTTTTGCATTTCTGTCAATGGTATTTATCATATTTTGAATTCCAAAATCAAAAAATTAAAATACTTTCAGTTTCAATTTTTGACTCATTTTGCACAAATTTCACAGGTAACGTCACTTACTAGCAAAAATGTCAAAAAAGTGAAAATTTTAAATTGGGAATTTTTGGGCCTAATCGATTTCGGGTAGTAAATGAGCATAAAAACTTTACCACACTTGGATTTGACCCATATTTTAGAAAATATGACCACAATAGTGATAAATGGTCAAAATCATCGTTTTGAAAACATATTGATATCTTCCCTCATCTCTGAGGAACCATAACTTTTCCATTAACTCAGCTGATTTTCCTTCATTTATGCATTTCTGATACGGCTTTTATTATACTTTTTTAAATCGGTATATAAGGTTTATTAAATGTTTTGGAAAATATGGCAAGGAAAGTGAAAAATTGAAAAACGTGTTATTTTGTTTAAAAAAATTGAGACTTTTGCAACTTTGAGAAGCTATAACTTACTAAAAATCAGCCGATTTTCAAAATTTTTGCATTTCTGTCAATGGTATTTATCATATTTTTAATCTACATCAAAAAATTTCAATACTTTCAGTTTAAATTTTTGACCCATTTTTTTATTCAATTTTGCAAATTTACTACTAGCAAAAATGTCAAAAAGTAAAAATTTTAAAATCGGAATTTTTGTGCCCAATCGATTTCTGGTATTAAAATGAGTATAAAAACTTACCACACTTGATTTGACCCATATTTTAGAAAATATGACCACAATAGTGACATAAATGGTCAAAATCATCGTTTTGAACAAATATTGAATCTTCCTCATCTCCGAGGAACCATAACTTTTTCCACTAACTTAGCCACGATTTTCCTCATTTATGCATTCCTCGATACTGGCTTTTATTATACTTTTAAATCGGTATATAAGGTTTATTAAATGTTTGAAAAATATGGCAAGGAAAGTGAAAAATTGAAAACGTTATTTTGTTTAAAAAATTGAGACTTTGCAACTTTGAGAAGCCATAACTTAGCTAAAGTCAAGCCGATTTTCAAAATTTTTGCATTTGTCACTGGTATATTATCATATTTTGACCTACGTCAAAAAATTAAAATACTTTCAGTTTCAATTTTTGACCCATTTTTTAACAAATTTTGCAAATTTACTACTAGCAAAAATGTCAAAAAAGTGAAAATTTTTAAAATCGGAATTTTTTGCCCAATCGATTTCGGTATTAAAATGAGTATAAAAACTTTTACCACATTGATTTTGACCCATATTTTAGAAAATATGGACCACACAGTTATAAATGGTCAAAATCATCGTTTTGAACAAAAATTGATATCTTCCCATCTCCGAGCAACCATAACTTTTCCACAACTTTGCCGATTTTTCCTCATTTATGCATTTGACAATACGGCTTTTATTATACTTTAAATCGGTATATAAGGTTTATTAAATGTTTTGAAAAATATGGCAAAGGAAAGTGAAAAATTGAAAAACGTGTTATTTGTTTAAAAAATTGAGATCTTTTGCAACTTTGAGAGCCATAACTTAGCTAAAAATCAGCGATTTTCAAATTTTTGCATTTCTGTCAATGGTATTTATCATATTTTGAATCACGTCAAAAAAATTTAAATACTTTCATAGTTTCACTTTGGACCCATTTTGTAACAAATTTTGCAAATTTACTACTAGCAAAAATGTCAAAAAGTGAAAATTTTAAAATCGGAATTTTTGTGCCCAATCGATTTCTGGTATTAAATGAGTATAAAAAACTTTACCACACTTGATTTTGACCCATATTTTAGAAAATATGACCACAATAGTGATAAAAAGGTCAAAATCATCGTTTTGAACAAATATTGATATCTTCCTCATCTCCGAGGAACCATAACTTTTCCACAACTTAGTGGATTTTCCCCATTTATGCATTTCTGGATACGGCTTTTATTATACTTTATAAATCGGTATATAAGGTTTATAAATGTTTGTAAAAAATATGGCAAGGAAAGTGAAAATTGAAAAACGTAAGTTATTTTGTTTAAAAAATTGAGACTTTGCAACTTTGAGAAGCCATAACTTAGCTAAAATCAGCCGATTTTCAAATTTTTGCATTTCTGTCAATGGTATTTATCATATTTTTGATTCTACGTCAAAAAATTAAAAATTGTCAGTTTCTAATTTGACCCATTTTTGACCAAATTTTGCAAATTTACTACTAGCAAAAATGCCAAAAGAAAATTTTAAAATCGGAATTTTTTGTGCCTAATCGATTTCTGGTATTAAAATGAGTATAAAAAAACTTTACCACACTTGATTTTGACCCATATTTTAGAAAATATGACCATAATAGTGATAAATGGTCAAAATCATCGTTTGAACAAATATTGATATCTTCTCATCTCCTGAGCAACCATAACTTTCCACAACTTTACTGATTTTCCTCTATTTAGCATTTCTGGATACGGCTTTTATTATACTTTAAATCGGTATATAAGGTTTATTAAATGTTTTGAAAAATATGGCAAGGAAAGTGAAAAATTGAAAAAACGTTTATTTGGTTTAAAATTGAGACTTTGCAACTTTGAGAAGCCATAACTTAGCTAAAAAATCAACCGATTTTCAAATTTTTGGTATTTCTGTCAATGGTATTTATCATTTGAATCTACGTCAAAAAATTTAAAATACTCAGTTTTCAATTTTGACCCATTTTTTAACAAATTTTGCAAATTTACTACTAGCAAAAATGTCAAAAAAGTGAAAATTTTAAAATCGGAATTTTTGTGCCAATCGATTTCTGGTATAAAAAGTAGGATAAAAAACTTACCACACTTGATTTTGACCCATATTTTAAAAATATGACCACAATAGTTATAAATGGTCAAATCATCGTTTTGAAAAAATATTGATATCTTCCTCATCTCTGAGGGAACCATAACTTTTCCACAACTTAGCCAAGTTTTCCCTCATTTATGCATCTCTGATGGCTTTTATTATACTTTAAATGGGTAAGGTTTATTAAATGTTTTGAAAAATATGGCAAAGAAAGTGAAAAATTGAAAAACGTAAGTTATTGTTTTTTAAAAATTGAGACTTTTAATAACTTTGAGAAGCTATAATCTTAGCTAAAAATCAACCGATTTTCAAAATTTATGCATTTCTGTCAATGGTATTTATCATATTTTTGAATCTACGTCAAAAATTTAAAATACTTTCAGTTTCACTTTGACAATTTTGACAAATTTTGCAAATTTACTACTAGCAAAATGTCAAAAAGTGAAAATTTTAAAATCGGAATTTTTGTGCCCAATCGATTTCTGGTATTAAAATGAGTATAAAAACTTTACCACACTTGATTTTGACCCATATTTTAGAAAATATGACCACAATAGTGATAAATGGTCAAAATCATCGTTTTGAACAAATATTGATATCTTCCTCATCTCCGAGCAACCATAACTTTTCCACAACTTAGCCGATTTTCCTCATTTATGCATTTTGGATACGGCTTTTTATTATACACTTAAATCGGTATATAAGATTTATTAAATGTTTTGAAAAATATCAACCGATTTTCAAAATTTTTGCATTTCTGTCATATGATAATTTAGAATCTACGTCAAAAAATAAAAACATTTAATTTTGACCCTTTTTGCACAAATTTGCAAATTTACTACCCTAGCAAAATGTCAAAAAGTAAAATTTTTAAATCGGAATTTTTTGTGCCCAATCGATTTCAGGGTATTAAAATGAGTATAATAAAACATCTTACCACTTGATTTTGACCCATATTTTAGAAAATATGACCACAATAGTGATAAATGGTCAAAATCGTCCCTTTTAAACAAAAATTGATATCTTCCCCATCTTTGAGGAACCATAACTTTTCCACAACTTAGCCGATTTTCCTCATTTATGCATTTCTGATACGGCTTTTATTATATTTTAAATCGGTATATAAGGTTTATTACATGTTTTGAAATATATGGCAAGCAAAGTGATAAATTGAAAAAAACGTGTTTTTGGTTTCAAAAATTGAGACATTTGCAACTTTGAAAAGCCATAACTTAGCTAAAAATCAACCGATTTTCAAAATTTTTGCATTTCTGTCAATGGTATTTATCATATTTAAATACTTAAAAATTAAATACTTTCAGTTTCAATTTTTGACCCATTTTTTGACAATTTTTGCACATTAACTCCTAGCAAAAATGCCAAAAAAGTGAAAATTTTAAAATCGAATTTTTGTGCCTAATCGATTTCTGGTATTAAAATGAATATAAAAAACTTTACCACACTTGATTTTGACATATATTTAGAAAATATGGCCACAAAAGTTATAAATGGACAAAATCATCGTTTTAAACAAAAATTGATATCTTCCCATCTTCTGAGGAACCATAACTTTTCCACAACTTAGCCGATTTTCCTCATTTATGCATTTCTGGATACGGCTTTTATTATATTTTAAATCGGTATATAAGGTTTATTACATGTTTTGAAATATATGGCAAGGAAAGTGATAAATTGAAAAAAAACGTGTTTTTGGTTTCAAAAATTGAGACATTTGCAACTTTGAAAAGCCATAACTTAGCTAAAAATCAACCGATTTTCAAAATTTTTGCATTTCTGTCAATGGTATTTATCATATTTTGAATCTACGTCAAAAAAATAATATACTTTCAGTTTCAATTTTTGGACCCAGTTTTTGACAATTTTTGCACATTAACTCCAACCAAAAATGCCAAAAAGTGAAAATTTTAAAAACCGGAATTGTTTGTGCCTTATCGATTTCTGATATTAAAATGAGTATAAAAAAAAACTTTACCACACTTGATTTTGACATATATTTTAGAAAATATGGCCACAAAAGTTATAAATGGACAAATCATCGTTTTAAACAAAATTGATATCTTCCCATCTTTGAGGAACCATAACTTTTCCACAACTTAGCCGATTTTCCTCATTTATGCATTTCTGATACGGCTTTTAATGTTTTTTAAATCGGTATATAAGGTTTATTACTTAATTTAGAAAATATGGCAAGGAAAGTGATAAATTGAAAAAAACGTGTTTTGGTTTCAAAAATTGAGACATTTGCAACTTTGAAAAGCCATAACTTAGCTAAAAATCAACCGATTTTCAAAATTTTTGCATTTCTGTCAATGGTATTTATCATATTTTGAATCTACGTTAAAAAAATTTAAATACTTTCAGTTTCAATTTTGACCCATTTTTTGACAATTTTTGCACATTAACTCCTAGCAAAATGCCAAAAATTGAAAATTTTAAAATCGTAATTTTTTGTGCCCAATCGATTTCTGGTATCAAAATGAGAATAAAAACTTTACCTCACTTGATTTTGACATATATTTTAGAAAATATGGCCACAAAAGTTATAAATGGACAAAATCATCGTTTTAAACAAAAATTGATATCTTCCCATCTTTGAGGAACCATAACTTTTCCACAACTTAGCCGATTTTCCTCATTTATGCATTTCTGGATACGGCTTTTAATGTACTTTAAATCGGTATATAAGGTTTATTACTTAATTTGAAAAATATGGCAAGGAAAGTGATAAATTGAAAAAAACGTGTTTTTGGTTTCAAAAATTGAGACATTTGCAACTTTGAAAAGCCATAACTTAGCTAAAAATCAACCGATTTTCAAAATTTTTGCATTTCTGTCAATGGTATTTATCATATTTTGAATCTACGTCAAAAAAATAAAATACTTTCAGTTTCAATTTTTTACCCAGTTTTTGACAATTTTTGCACATTAACTCCTACCAAAAATGCCAAAAAAGTGAAAATTTTAAAATCGGAATTGTTTGTGCCTTATCGATTTCTGGTATTAAAATGAGTATAAAAAAAACTTTACCACACTTGATTTTGACCCATATTTTAGAAAATATGGCCACAAAAGTTATAAATGAACAAAATCATCGTTTTAAACAAAAATTGATATCTTCCCCATCTTTAAGGAACCATAACTTTTCCACAACTTAGCCGATTTTCCTCAATTATGCATTTCTGGATACGGCTTTATTATACTTTAAATCGGTATATAAGGTTTATTAGATAATTTGAAAAATATGGCAAGGAAAGTGATAAATTGAAAAAAAACGTGTTTTTGATTTCAAAAATTGAGACATTTGCATCTTTGAAAAGCCATAACTTAGCTAAAAATCAACCGATTTTCAAAATTTTTGCATTTCTGTCAATAGTATTGATCATATTTTATTGTACATCAAAAAATTGTTCATATTGTCAGTTTTAAAATTTGACTCATTTCTTGACAATTTTGCACATTAACTCCTACCAAAATGCCAAAAAAGTGAAAATTTTAAAAATCGGAATTTTTTGTGCCTTATCGATTTCTGGTATTAAAATGAGTATAAAAAACTTTCTACCACACTTCATTTTGACCCATATTTTAGAAAATATGACCACAATAGTGATAAATGGTCAAAATCATCGTTTTGAACAAATATTGATATCTTCCCCATCTTTGAGAAACCATAACTTATCAACAACTTAGCCGATTTTCCCCATTTATGCATTTCTGGATACGGCTTTTATTATATTTTAAATAGGTATATAAGGTTTATCACTTGTTTTGAAAAATATTGCCAGGAAAGTGATTAATTGAAAAAAACGTGTTTTTGGTTTAAAAATTGAGACATTTGCAACTTTGAGAAGCCATAACTTAGCTAAAAATCAACCGATTTTCAAAATTTTTGCATTTCTGTCAATGGTATTTATCATATTTTGAATCTACGTCAAAAATTAAAATACTTTCAGTTTCAATTTTTGACCCATTTTTTGACAAATTTTGCAAATTTACTACTAGCAAAAATGCCAAAAAAGTGAAAATTTAAATCGGAATTTTTGTGCCCAATCGATTTCTGGTATTAAAATGGGTTTAAAAAATTACCACACTTGATTTGACCCATATTTAAGAAAATATGGCCACAATAGTTATAAATGGACAAAATCATCGTTTTGAACAAAAATTGATATCTTCCCCTTTTTTGAGAAACCATAACTTATCAACAACTTAGCCGATTTTCCTCATTTATGCATTTCTGGATACGGCTTTTATTATATTTTAAATAGGTATATAAGGTTTATTACTTGTTTTGAAAAATATGGCCAGGAAAGTGATAAATTGAAAAAAAACGTGTTTTTTGGTTTAAAAATTGAGACATTTGCAACTTTGAGAAGCCAAAACTTATCTAAAAATCAACCGATTTTCAAACTTTTTGCATTTCTGTCAATGGTATTTATCATATTTTGAATCTACGTCAAAAAATTAAAATACTTTCAGTTTAAATTTTGACCCATTTTTTGACAAATTTTGCAAATTTACCGCAAGCAAAAATGTAAAAAAGTGAAAATTTTAAATCGGAATTTTTTGTGCCCAATCGATTTCTGGTATTAAAATGAGTTTAAAAAACTTTACCACACTTGAGTTTGACCCATATTTTAGAAAATATGGCCACAATAGTTATAAATGGACAAAATCATCGTTTTGAACAAAAATTGATATCTTCCCATCTTTGAGAAACCATAACTTTTCCACAACTTAGCCGATTTTCCTCATTTATTCATTTCTGGATACGGCTTTTATTATACTTTAAATCGGTATATAAGGTTTATTAGATAATTTGAAAAATATGGAAGGAAAGTGATAAATTGAAAAAACGTGTTTTTGATTTCAAAATTGAGACATTTGCATCTTTGAAAAGCCATAACTTAGCTAAAAATCAGCTGATTTTCAAAATTTATGCATTTCTGTCAATAGTATTGATCATATTTTTATTGTACATCAAAAAATTGTTCATATTGTCAGTTTTAAAATTTGACTCATTTCTTGACAATTTTTGCACATTAACTCCTACCAAAAATGCCAAAAAGTGAAAATTTTAAAATCGGAATTTTTGTGCCTTATCGATTTCTGGTATTAAAATGAGTATAAAAACTTTACCACACTTCATTTTGACCCATATTTTAGAAAATATGACCACAATAGTGATAAATGGTCAAAATCATCGTTTTGAACAAATATTGATATCTTCCCCATCTTTGAGAAACCATAACTTATCAACAACTTAGCCGATTTTCCTCATTTATGCATTTCTGGATACGGCTTTTATTATATTTTAAATAGGTATATAAGGTTTATCACTTGTTTTGAAAAATATTGCCAGGAAAGTGATTAATTGAAAAAAAACGTGTTTTTGGTTTAAAAAATTGAGACATTTGCAACTTTGAGAAGCCATAACTTAGCTAAAAATCAACCGATTTTCAAAATTTTTTGCATTTCTGTCAATGGTATTTATCATATTTTGAATCTACGTCAAAAAATTAAAATACTTTCAGTTTCAATTTTTGATCCATTTTTTGACAAATTTTGCAAATTTACTACTAGCAAAAATGTCAAAAAAGTGAAAATTTTAAATCGAATTTTTTGTGCCCAATCGATTTCTGGTATTAAAATGGGTTTAAAAAACTTTACCACACTTTATTTGGACCCATATTTAAGAAAATATGGCCACAATAGTTATAAATGGACAAAATCATCGTTTTGAACAAAAATTGATATCTTCCCCTTTTTTGAGAAACCATAACTTATCAACAACTTAGCCGATTTTCCTCATTTATGCATTTCTGGATACGGCTTTTTATTATATTTTAAATAGGTATATAAGGTTTATTACTTGTTTTGAAAAATATTGCCAGGAAAGTGATAAATTGAAAAAAAACGTTTTTTTGGTTTAAAAATTGAGACATTTGCAACTTTGAGAAGCCAAAACTTATCTAAAAATCAACCGATTTTCAAACTTTTTGCATTTCTGTCAATGGTATTTATCATATTTTGAATCTACGTCAAAAAAATTAAAATACTTTCAGTTTAAATTTTGACCCATTTTTTTGACAAATTTTGCAAATTTACTGCAAGCAAAAATGTAAAAAAGTGAAAATTTTAAATCGGAATTTTTTGTGCCCAATCGATTTCTGGTATTAAAATGAGTTAAAAAAAACTTTACCACACTTGAGTTTGACCCATATTTTAGAAAATATGGCCACAATAGTTATAAATGGACAAAATCATCGTTTTGAACAAAAATTGATATCTTCCCCATCTTTGAGAAACCATAACTTTTCCACAACTTAGCCGATTTTCCTCATTTATTCATTTCTGGATACGGCTTTTATTATACTTTAAATCGGTATATAAGGTTTATTAAATGTTTTGAAAAATATCGCAAGGAAAGTGAAAAATTGAAAAAACGTGTTATTTTGTTTAAAAAATTGAGACATTTGCAACTTTGAGAAGCTATAACTTAGCTAAAATCAGCCGATTTTCAAAATTTATGCATTTCTGTCAATAGTATTGGATCATATTTTTATTGTACATCAAAAATTGTTCATATTGTCAGTTTTAAAATTCGACTCATTTTTTGACAATTTTTGCACATTAACTCCTACCAAAATGCCAAAAAGTGAAAATTTTAAAATCGGAATTTTTGTGCCCAATCGATTTCTGGTATTAAAATGAGTTTAAAAAATCTTTACCACACTTGATTTTGACCCATATTTTAGAAAATATGACCACAATAGTGATAAATGGTCAAAATCATCGTTTTGAACAAATATTGATATCTTCCTCATCTCCGAGCAACCATAACTTTTCCACAACTTAGCCGATTTTCCTCATTTATGCATTTCTGGATACGGCTTTTATTATACTTTAAGTCGGTATATAAGGTTTATTAAATGTTTTGAAAAATATGGCAAGGAAAGTGAAAAATTGAAAAAACGTGTTATTTGGTTTAAAAAATTGAGACATTTGCAACTTTAAGAAGTCATAACTTAGCTAAAAATCAACCGATTTTCAAAATTTTTGCATTTCTGTCAATGGTATTAATCATATTTTGAATCTACGTCAAAAAAATTAAAATACTTTCAGTTTCAATTTTTGATCCATTTTTTGACAAATTTTGCAAATTTACTACCAGCAAAAATGTCAAAAAAATGAAAATTTTAAAATCGGAATTTTTTGTGCCCAATCGATTTCTGGTATTAAAATGAGTATAAAAAAACTTTACCACACTTGATTTTGACCATATTCTAGAAAATATGACCACAATAGTGATAAATGGTCAAAATCATCGTTTTGATTAAATATTGATATCTTCCTCATCTCCGAGCAAACCATAACTTTTCCACAACTTAGCCGATTTTCCTCATTTATGCATTTCTGGATACAGCTTTTATTATACTTTAAATCGGTATATAAGGTTTATTAATAGTTTTGAAAAATATGGCAAGGAAAGTGATAAATTGAAAAAAACGTGTTTTTGGTTTAAAAAATTGAGACATTTGCAACTTTGAGAAGCCATAACTTAGCTAAAAATCAACCGATTTTCAAAATTTTTGCATTTCTGTCAATGGTATTTATCATATTTTGAATCTACGTCAAAAAATTAAATACTTTCAGTTTCAATTATTGACCCATTTTTTGACAAATTTTGCAAATTTACTACTAGCAAAAATGTCAAAAAAGTGAAAATTGAATATCGGAATTTTTTTGTGCCCAATCGATTTCTGGTATTAAAGTGAGTATAAAAAAGTTTTACCACACTTGATTTTGACCCATATTTTAGAAAATATGACATGTTTTGAAAAATATGGCAAGGAAAGTGATAAATTGAAAAAACGTGTTTTGGTTTAAAAAATTGAGACATTTGTAACTTTGAGAAGCCATAACTTAGCTAAAAATCAACCGATTTTCAAAATTTTTGCATTTCTGTCAATGGTATTTATCAAATTTTGAAACTACGTCAAAAAAATTAAAATACTTTCTGTTTTAATTTTTGACCCATTTTTGACAAATTTGCAAATTTACTGCATGCAAAAATGTAAAAAAAGTGAAAATTTTTAATCGGAATTTTTGTGCCCAATCGATTTCTGGTATTAAAATGAGTATAAAAAGTTTTACCACACTTGATTTTGACCCATATTTTAGAAAATATGACCACAATAGTGATAAATGGTCAAAATCATCGTTTTGAACAAATATTGATATCTTCCTCATCTCCGAGCAACCATAACTTTTCCACAACTTAGCCGATTTTCCTCATTTATGCTTTTCTGGATACGGGTTTTATTATACTTTTAAATCGGTATATAAGGTTTATTAAATGTTTTGAAAAATATGGCAAGGAAAGTGATAAATTGAAAAAACGTGTTTTTGGTTTAAAAATTGAGACATTTGCAACTTTGAGAAGCCATAACTTAGCTAAAAATCAACCGATTTTCAAAATTTTTGCATTTCTGTCAATGGTATTTATCATATTTTGAATCTACGTCAAAAAAATTAAATACTTTCAGTTCAATTATTGACCCATTTTTTGACAAATTTTGCAAATTTACTACTAGCAAAAATGTCAAAAAAGTGAAAATTTTAAAATCGGAATTTTTTGTGCCCAATCGATTTCTGGTATTAAAATGAGTATAAAAAAACTTTACCACACTTGATTCTGACCATATTCTAGAAAATATGACCACAATAGTGATAAATGGTCAAAATCATCGTTTTGAACAAATATTGATATCTTCCTTATCTCCGAGGAACCATAACTTTTCCACAACTTAGCCGATTTTACTCATTTATGCATTTCTGGATACGGCTTTTATTATACTTTAAATCGGTATATAAGGTTTATTAAATGTTTTGAAAAATATGGCAAAGAAAGTGAAAAATTGAAAAAACGTGTTATTTGGTTTAAAAAATTGAGACGCTTGCAACTTTGAGAAGCCATAACTTAGCTAAAAATCAACCGATTTTCAAAATTTTTGCATTTCTGTCAATGGTATTTATCATATTTTGAATCTACGTCAAAAAAATTAAAATACTTTCAGTTTTAATTTTTGACCCATTTTTTGACAAATTTTGCAAATTTACTACTAGCAAAAATGTCAAAAAAGTAAAAATTTTAAAATAGGAATTTTTTGTGCCCAATCGATTTCTGGTATTAAAATGAGTATAAAAAAACTTTACCACACTTGATTCTGACCATATTCTAGAAAATATGACCACAATAGTGATAAATGGTCAAAATCATCGTTTTGATTAAATATTGATATCTTCCTCATCTCCGAGCAACCATAACTTTTCCACAACTTAGCCGATTTTCCTCATTTATGCATTTCTGGATACGGCTTTTATTATACTTTTAAATCGGTATATAAGGTTTATTAAATGTTTTGAAAAATATGGCAAGGAAAGTGAAAAATTGAAAAAACGTGTTATTTGGTTTAAAAATTGAGACGCTTGCAACTTTGAGAAAGCCATAACTTAGCTAAAAATCAGCCGATTTTCAAAATATATGCATTTCTGTCAATAGTATTGATCATATTTTTATTGTACATCAAAAAAATGTTCATATTGTCAGTTTTAAAATTTGACTCATTTTTTGACAATTTTTGCACATTAACTCCTACCAAAAATGCCAAAAAAATGAAAATTTTAAAATCGGAATTTTTGTGCATTATCGATTTCTGGTATTAAAATGAGTATAAAAAGACTTTACCACACTTGATTTTGACCCATATTTTAGAAAATATGACCACAATAGTGATAAATGGTCAAAATCATCGTTTTGAAAACATATTGATATCTTCCTCATCTCCGAGGAACCATAACTTTTCCACAACTTAGCCGATTTTCCTCATTTATGCATTTCTGGATACGGCTATTATTATACTTTAAATCGGTATATAAGGTTTATTACATGTTTTGAAAAATATGGCAAGGAAAGTGATAAATTGAAAAAAACGTGTTTTTGGTTTAAAAAATTGAGACATTTGCAACTTTGAGAAGCCATAACTTAGCTAAAAATCAACCGATTTTCAAAATTTTTGCATTTCTGTCAATGGTATTTATCATATTTTGAATCTACGTCAAAAAATTAAAATACTTTCAGTTTTAATTTTTGACCCATTTTTTGACAAATTTTGCAAATTTACTACTAGCAAAAATGTCAAAAAAGTAAAAATTTTAAAATCGGAATTTTTTGTGCCCAATCGATTTCTGGTATTAAAATGAGTATAAAAAACTTTACCACACTTGATTTTGACCCATATTTTAGAAAATATGACCACAATAGTGATAAATGGTCAAAATCATCGTTTTGAACAAATATTGATATCTTCCTCATCTCCGAGCAACCATAACTTTTCCACAACTTAGCCGATTTTCCTCATTTATGCATTTCTGGATACGGCTTTTATTATACCTTAAATCGGTATATAAGATTTATTAAATGTTTTGAAAAATATCAACCGATTTTCAAAATTTTTGCATTTCTGTCAATGGTATTTATCATATTTTGAATCTACGTCAAAAAATTAAAATACTTTCAGTTTTAATTTTTGACCCATTTTTTGACAAATTTTGCAAATTTACTACTAGCAAAAATGTCAAAAAAGTAAAAATTTTAAAATCGGAATTTTTTGTGCCCAATCGATTTCTGGTATTAAAATGAGTATAAAAAAACTTTACCACACTTGATTTTGACCCATATTTTAGAAAATATGACCACAATAGTGATAAATGGTCAAAATCATCGTTTTAAACAAAAATTGATATCTTCCCATCTTTGAGGAACCATAACTTTTCCACAACTTAGCCGATTTTCCTCATTTATGCATTTCTGGATACGGCTTTTATTATATTTTAAATCGGTATATAAGGTTTATTACATGTTTTGAAAAATATGGCAAGGAAAGTGATAAATTGAAAAAACGTGTTTTTGGTTTAAAAAATTGAGACATTTGCAACTTTGAGAAGCCATAACTTAGCTAATAATCAACCGATTTTCAAAATTTTTGCATTTCTGTCAATGGTATTTATCATATTTTGAATCTACGTCAAAAAAATTAAAATACTTTCAGTTTTAATTTTTGACCCATTTTTTTACAAATTTTGCAAATTTACTACTAGCAAAAATGTCAAAAAAGTAAAAATTTTAAAATAGGAATTTTTTGTGCCCAATCGATTTCTGGTATTAAAATGAGTATAAAAACTTTACCACAGTTGATTTTGACCCATATTTTAGAAAATATGACCACAATAGTGATAAATGGTCAAAATCATCGTTTTGAACAAATATTGATATCTTCCTTATCTCCGAGGAACCATAACTTTTCCACAACTTAGCCGATTTTACTCATTTATGCATTTCTGGATACGGCTTTTATTATACTTTAAATCGGTATATAAGGTTTATTACATGTTTTGAAAAATATGGCAAGGAAAGTGATAAATTGAAAAAAACGTGTTTTTGGTTTAAAAATTGAGACATTTGTAACTTTGAGAAGTCATAACTTAGCTAAAAATCAACCGATTTTCAAAATTTTTGCATTTCTGTCAATGGTCTTTATCATATTTTGAATCTACGTCAAAAAAATTTAAAATACTTTCAGTTTCAATTTTGACACATTTTTTGACAAATTTGCAAATTTACTACTAGCAAAAATGTCAAAAAAGTGAAAATTTTAAAATCGGAATTTTTGTGCCCAATCGATTTCTGGTATTAAAATGAGTATAAAAACTTTACCACACTTGATTTTGACCCATATTTTAGAAAATATGACCACAATAGTGATAAATGGTCAAAATCATCGTTTTGAACAAATATTGATATCTTCCTCATCTCCGAGCAACCATAACTTTTCCCACAACTTAGCCGATTTTCCTCATTTATGCATTTCTGGATACGGCTTTTATTATACCTTAAATCGGTATATAAGATTTATTAAATGTTTTGAAAAATATCAACCGATTTTCAAAATTTTTGCATTTCTGTCAATGGTATTTATCATATTTTGAATCTACGTCAAAAAAATTAAAATACTTTCAGTTTTAATTTTTGACCCATTTTTTGACAAATTTTGCAAATTTACTACTAGCAAAAATGTCAAAAAAGTAAAAATTTTAAAATCGGAATTTTTTGTGCCCAATCGATTTCTGGTATTAAAATGAGTATAAAAAAAACTTTACCACACTTGATTTTGACCCATATTTTAGAAAATATGACCACAATAGTGATAAATGGTCAAAATCATCGTTTTAAACAAAAATTGATATCTTCCCCATCTTTGAGGAACCATAACTTTTCCACAACTTAGCCGATTTTCCTCATTTATGCATTTCTGGATACGGCTTTTATTATATTTTAAATCGGTATATAAGGTTTATTACATGTTTTGAAATATATGGCAAAGGAAAGGATAAATTGAAAAAAACGTGTTTTTGGTTTCAAAAATTGAGACATTTGCAACTTTGAAAAGCCATAACTTAGCTAAAAATCAACCGATTTTCAAAATTTTTGCATTCTGTCAATGGTATTTATCATATTTTGAATCTACGTCAAAAAATAATATACTTTCAGTTTCAATTTTGACCCAGTTTTTGACAATTTTTGCACATTAACTCCAACCAAAAATGCCAAAAAAGTGAAAATTTTAAAATCGGAATTTTTTGTGCCTTATCGATTTCTGGTATTAAAAAAAAAAAAAAAAAACTTTACCACACTTGATTTTGACATATATTTTAGAAAATATGGCCACAAAAGTTATAAATGGACAAAATCATCGTTTTAAACAAAAATTGATATCTTCCCATCTTTGAGGAACCATAACTTTTCCACAACTTAGCCGATTTTCCTCATTTATGCATTTCTGGATACGGCTTTTAATGTACTTTAAATCGGTATATAAGGTTTATTACTTAATTTGAAAAATATGGCAAGGAAAGTGATAAATTGAAAAAACGTGTTTTTGGTTTCAAAAATTGAGACATTTGCAACTTTGAAAAGCCATAACTTAGCTAAAAATCAACCGATTTTCAAAATTTTTGCATTTCTGTCAATGGTATTTATCATATTTTGAATCTACGTTAAAAAGATTTAAATACTTTCAGTTTAAATTTTTGACCCATTTTTTGACAATTTTTGCACATTAACTCCTAGCAAAATTCCAAAAATTGAAAATTTTAAAATCGTAATTTTTTTGTGCCCAATCGATTTCTGGTATCAAAATGAGAATAAAAAACTTTACCTCACTTGATTTTGACATATATTTTAGAAAATATGGCCACAAAAGCTATAAATGGACAAAATCATCGTTTTAAACAAAAATTGATATCTTCCCCATCTTTGAGGAACCATAACTTTTCCACAACTTAGCCGATTTTCCTCATTTATGCATTTCTGGATACGGCTTTTAATGTACTTTAAATCGGTATATAAGGTTTATTACTTAATTTAAAAAATATGGCAAGGAAAGTGATAAATTGAAAAAACGTGTTTTTGGTTTCAAAAATTGAGATATTTGCATCTTTGAAAAGCCATAACTTAGCTAAAAATCAGCCGATTTTCAAAATTTATGCATTTCTGTCAATAGTATTGATCATATTTTGAATCTACGTCAAAAAATTAAAATACTTTCAGTTTCAATTTTTGACCCATTTTTTGACAAATTTTGCAAATTTACTACTAGCAAAAATGTCAAAAAAGTGAGAATTTTAAAATCGGAATTTTTTGTGCCTTATCGATTTCTGGTATTAAAATGAGTATAAAAAAACTTTACCACACTTTATTTTGACCCATATTTTAGAAAATATGGCCACAAAAGTTATAAATGAACAAAATCATCGTTTTAAACAAAAATTGATATCTTCCCCATCTTTGAGGAACCATAACTTTTCCACAACTTAGCCGATTTTCCTCATTTATGCATTTCTGGATACGGCTTTTATTATACTTTAAATCGGTATATAAGGTTTATTAGATAATTTGAAAAATATGGCAAGGAAAGTGATAAATTGAAAAAAAAAACGTGTTTTTGATTTCAAAAATTGAGACATTTGCATCTTTGAAAAGCCATAACTTAGCTAAAAATCAGCCGATTTTCAAAATTTATGCATTTCTGTCAATAGTATTGATCATATTTTTATTGTACATCAAAAAATTGTTCATATTGTCAGTTTTAAAATTTGACTCATTTCTTGACAATTTTTGCACATTAACTCCTACCAAAAATGCCAAAAAGTGAAAATTTTAAAATCGGAATTTTTTGTGCCTTATCGATTTCTGGTATTAAAATGAGTATAAAAAAACTTTACCACACTTCATTTTGACCCATATTTTAGAAAATATGACCACAATAGTGATAAATGGTCAAAATCATCGTTTTGAACAAATATTGATATCTTCCCCATCTTTGAGAAACCATAACTTATCAACAACTTAGCCGATTTTCCTCATTTATGCATTTCTGGATACGGCTTTTATTATATTTTAAATAGGTATATAAGGTTTATCACTTGTTTTGAAAAATATTGCCAGGAAAGTGATTAATTGAAAAAAACGTGTTTTTGGTTTAAAAAATTGAGACATTTGCAACTTTGAGAAGCCATAACTTAGCTAAAAATCAACCGATTTTCAAAATTTTTGCATTTCTGTCAATGGTATTTATCATATTTTGAATCTACGTCAAAAAATTAAAATACTTTCAGTTTCAATTTTTGACCCATTTTTTGACAAATTTTGCAAATTTACTACTAGCAAAAATGTCAAAAAAGTGAAAATTTTAAATCGGAATTTTTTGTGCCCAATCGATTTCTGGTATTAAAATGGGTTTAAAAAAACTTTACCACACTTGATTTGACCCATATTTAAGAAAATATGGCCACAATAGTTATAAATGGACAAAATCATCGTTTTGAACAAAAATTGATATCTTCCCTTTTTTGAGAAACCATAACTTATCAACAACTTAGCCGATTTTCCTCATTTATGCATTTCTGGATACGGCTTTTATTATATTTTAAATAGGTATATAAGGTTTATTACTTGTTTTGAAAAATATTGCCAGGAAAGTGATAAATTGAAAAAAAAACGTGTTTTTGGTTTAAAAAATTGAGACATTTGCAACTTTGAGAAGCCAAAACTTATCTAAAAATCAACCGATTTTCAAACTTTTTGCATTTCTGTCAATGGTATTTATCATATTTTGAATCTACGTCAAAAAATTAAAATACTTTCAGTTTAAATTTTTTGACCCATTTTTGACAAATTTTGCAAATTTACTGCAAGCAAAAAGTGTAAAAAAGTGAAAATTTTAAATCGGAATTTTTTGTGCCCAATCGATTTCTGGTATTAAAATGAGTTTAAAAAAAACTTTACCACACTTGAGTTTGACCCATATTTTAGAAAATATAGGCCACAATAGTTATAAATGGACAAAATCATCGTTTTGAACAAAAATTGATATCTTCCCCATCTTTGAGAAACCATAACTTTTCCACAACTTAGCCGATTTTCCTCATTTATTCATTTCTGGATACGGCTTTTATTATACTTTAAATCGGTATATAAGGTTTATTAGATAATTTGAAAAATATGGCAAGGAAAGTGATAAATTGAAAAAAACGTGTTTTTGATTTCAAAAATTGAGACATTTGCATCTTTGAAAAGCCATAACTTAGCTAAAAATCAGCCGATTTTCAAAATTTATGCATTTCTGTCAATAGTATTGATCATATTTTTATTGTACATCAAGAAATTGTTCATATTGTCAGTTTTAAAATTTGACTCATTTCTTGACAATTTTTGCACATTAACTCCTACCAAAAATGCCAAAAAAGTGAAAATTTTAAAATCGGAATTTTTTGTGCCTTATCGATTTCTGGTATTAAAATGAGTATAAAAAAACTTTACCACACTTCATTTTGACCCATATTTTAGAAAATATGACCACAATAGTGATAAATGGTCAAAATCATCGTTTTGAACAAATATTGATATCTTCCCCATCTTTGAGAAACCATAACTTATCAACAACTTAGCCGATTTTCCTCATTTATGCATTTCTGGATACGGCTTTTATTATATTTTAAATAGGTATATAAGGTTTATCACTTGTTTTGAAAAATATTGCCAGGGAAGTGATTAATTGAAAAAAAAACGTGTTTTTGGTTTAAAAAATTCAGACATTTGCAACTTTGAGAAGCCATAACTTAGCTAAAAATCAACCGATTTTCAAAATTTTTGCATTTCTGTCAATGGTATTTATCATATTTTGAATATACGTCAAAAAATTAAAATACTTTCAGATTTAATTTTTGACCCATTTTTTGACAAATTTTGCAAATTTACTACTAGCAAAAATGTCAAAAAAGTGAAAATTTTAAATCGGAATTTTTTGTGCCCAATCGATTTCTGGTATTAAAATGGGTTTAAAAAAACTTTACCACACTTGATTTGACCCATATTTAAGAAAATATGGCCACAATAGTTATAAATGGACAAAATCATCGTTTTGAACAAAAATTGATATCTTCCCCTTTTTTGAGAAACCATAACTTATCAACAACTTATCCGATTTTCCTCATTTATGCATTTCTGGATACGGCTTTTATTATATTTTAAATAGGTATATAAGGTTTATTACTTGTTTTGAAAAATATTGCCAGGAAAGTGAAAATTTTAAATCGGAATTTTTTGTGCCCAATCGATTTCTGGTATTAAAATGAGTTTAAAAAAACTTTACCACACTTGAGTTTGACCCATATTTTAGAAAATATGGCCACAATAGTTATAAATGGACAAAATCATCGTTTTGAACAAAAATTGATATCTTCCCCATCTTTGAGAAACCATAACTTTTCCACAACTTAGCCGATTTTCCTCATTTATTCATTTCTGGATACGGCTTTTATTATACTTTAAATCGGTATATAAGGTTTATTAAATGTTTTGAAAAATATAGCAAGGAAAGTGAAAAATTGAAAAAACGTGTTATTTTGTTTAAAAAATTGAGACATTTGCAACTTTGAGAAGCCATAACTTAGCTAAAAATCAGCCGATTTTCAAAATTTATGCATTTCTGTCAATAGTATTGATCATATTTTTATTGTACATCAAAAAATTGTTCATATTGTCAGTTTTAAAATTCGACTCATTTTTTGACAATTTTTGCACATTAACTCCTACCAAAATGCCAAAAAAGTGAAAATTTTAAAATCGGAATTTTTTGTGCCCAATCGATTTCTGGTATTAAAATGAGTTTAAAAAATCTTTACCACACTTGATTTTGACCCATATTTTAGAAAATATGACCACAATAGTGATAAATGGTCAAAATCATCGTTTTGAACAAATATTGATATCTTCCTCATCTCCGAGCAACCATAACTTTTCCACAACTTAGCCGATTTTCCTCATTTATGCATTTCTGGATACGGCTTTTATTATACTTTAAATCGGTATATAAGGTTTATTAAATGTTTTGAAAAATATGGCAAGGAAAGTGAAAAATTGAAAAAACGTGTTATTTGGTTTAAAAAATTGAGACATTTGCAACTTTAAGAAGTCATAACTTAGCTAAAAATCAACCGATTTTCAAAATTTTTGCATTTCTGTCAATGGTATTAATCATATTTTGAATCTACGTCAAAAAAATTAAAATACTTTCAGTTTCAATTTTTGATCCATTTTTTGACAAATTTTGCAAATTTACTACCAGCAAAAATGTCAAAAAAGTGAAAATTTTAAAATCGGAATTTTTTGTGCCCAATCGATTTCTGGTATTAAAATGAGTATAAAAAAACTTTACCACACTTGATTTTGACCATATTCTAGAAAATATGACCACAATAGTGATAAATGGTCAAAATCATCGTTTTGATTAAATATTGATATCTTCCTCATCTCCGAGCAACCATAACTTTTCCACAACTTAGCCGATTTTCCTCATTTATGCATTTCTGGATACAGCTTTTATTATACTTTAAATCGGTATATAAGGTTTATTAAATGTTTTGAAAAATATGGCAAGGAAAGTGATAAATTGAAAAAAACGTGTTTTTGGTTTAAAAAATTGAGACATTTGCAACTTTGAGAAGCCATAACTTAGCTAAAAATCAACCGATTTTCAAAATTTTTGCATTTCTGTCAATGGTATTTATCATATTTTGAATCTACGTCAAAAAAATTAAATACTTTCAGTTTCAATTATTGACCCATTTTTTGACAAATTTTGCAAATTTACTACTAGCAAAAATGTCAAAAAAGTGAAAATTTGAATATCGGAATTTTTTGTGCCCAATCGATTTCTGGTATTAAAGTGAGTATAAAAAAGCTTTACCACACTTGATTTTGACCCATATTTTAGAAAATATGACATGTTTTGAAAAAATATGGCAAGGAAAGTGATAAATTGAAAAAACGTGTTTTTTGGTTTAAAAAATTGAGACATTTGTAACTTTGAGAAGCCATAACTTAGCTAAAAATCAACCGGTTTTCAAAATTTTTGCATTTCTGTCAATGGTATTTATCAAATTTTGAAACTACGTCAAAAAAATTAAAATACTTTCTGTTTTAATTTTTGACCCATTTTTTGACAAATTTTGCAAATTTACTGCATGCAAAAATGTAAAAAAAGTGAAAATTTTAATCGGAATTTTTTGTGCCCAATCGATTTCTGGTATTAAAATGAGTATAAAAAAGTTTTACCACACTTGATTTTGACCCATATTTTAGAAAATATGACCACAATAGTGATAAATGGTCAAAATCATCGTTTTGAACAAATATTGATATCTTCCTCATCTCCGAGCAACCATAACTTTTCCACAACTTAGCCGATTTTCCTCATTTATGCTTTTCTGGATACGGGTTTTATTATACTTTAAATCGGTATATAAGGTTTATTAAATGTTTTGAAAAATATGGCAAGGAAAGTGATAAATTGAAAAAAACGTGTTTTTGGTTTAAAAAAATTGAGACATTTGCAACTTTGAGAAGCCATAACTTAGCTAAAAATCAACCGATTTTCAAAATTTTTGCATTTCTGTCAATGGTATTTATCATATTTTGAATCTACGTCAAAAAATTAAATACTTTCAGTTTCAATTATTGACCCATTTTTTGACAAATTTTGCAAATTTACTACTAGCAAAAATGTCAAAAAAGTGAAAATTTGAATATCGGAATTTTTTGTGCCCAATCGATTTCTGGTATTAAAGTGAGTATAAAAAAGTTTTACCACACTTGATTTTGACCCATATTTTAGAAAATATGACATGTTTTCAAAAATATGGCAAGGAAAGTGATAAATTGAAAAAACGTGTTTTTTGGTTTAAAAAATTGAGACATTTGCAACTTTGAGAAGCCATAACTTAGCTAAAAATCAACCGATTTTCAAAATTTTTGCATTTCTGTCAATGGTATTTATCTAATTTTGAATCTACGTCAAAAAAATTAAAATACTTTCAGTTTTAATTTTTGACCCATTTTTTGACAAATTTTGCAAATTTACTGCAAGCAAAAATGTAAAAAAAGTGAAAATTTTTAATCGGAATTTTTTGTGCCCAATCGATTTCTGGTATTAAAATGATTATAAAAAAAACTTTACCACACTTGATTTTGACCCATATTGTCGAAAATATGGCCACAATAGTTATAAATTGACAAAATCATCGTTTCGAACAAAAATTGATATCTTCCCCATCTTTGAGAAACCATAACTTATCAACAACTTAGCCGATTATCCTCATTTATGCATTTCTGGATACAGCTTTTTTTATATTTTAAATCGGTATATAAGGTTTATTACATGTTTTAAAAAATATGGCCAGGAAAGTGATAAATTGAAGAAAACGTGTTTTTGGTTTAAAAAATTGAGACATTTGCAACTTTGAGAAGCCATAACTTAGCTAAAAATCAACCGATTTTCAAAATTTTTGCATTTCTGTCAATGGTATTTATCATATTTTGAATCTACGTCAAAAAATTTAAATACTTTCAGTTTCAATTATTGACCCATTTTTTGACAAATTTTGCAAATTTACTACTAGCAAAATTGTCAAAAAAGTGAAAATTTTAAAATCGGAATTTTTGTGCCCAATCGATTTCTGGTATTAAAATGAGTATAAAAAAACTTTACCACACTTGATTCTGACCATATTCTAGAAAATATGACCACAATAGTGATAAATGGTCAAAATCATCGTTTTGATTAAATATTGATATCTTCCTCATCTCCGAGCAACCATAACTTTTCCACAACTTAGCCGATTTTCCTCATTTATGCATTTCTGGATACGGCTTTTATTATACTTTAAATCGGTATATAAGGTTTATTAAATGTTTTGAAAAATATGGCAAGGAAAGTGAAAAATTGAAAAAACGTGTTATTTGGTTTAAAAAATTGAGACGCTTGCAACTTTGAGAAGCCATAACTTAGCTAAAAATCAGCCGATTTTCAAAATATATGCATTTCTGTCAATAGTATTGATCATATTTTTATTGTACATCAAAAAATTGTTCATATTGTCAGTTTTAAAAATTTGACCTATTTTTTGACAATTTTTGCACATTAACTCCTACCAAAAATGCCAAAAAAGTGAAAATTTTAAAATCGGAATTTTTTGTGCCCAATCGATTTCTGGTATTAAAATGAGTTTAAAAAAACTTTACCACACTTGATTTTGACCCATATTTTAGAAAATATGACCACAATAGTGATAAATGGTCAAAATCATCGTTTTGAACAAATATTGATATCTTCCTCATCTCCGAGCAACCATAACTTTTCCACAACTTAGCCGATTTTCCTCATTTATGCTTTTCTGGATACGGGTTTTATTATACTTTAAATCGGTATATAAGGTTTATTAAATGTTTTGAAAAATATGGCAAGGAAAGTGATAAATTGAAAAAACGTGTTTTTGGTTTAAAAATTGAGACATTTGCAACTTTGAGAAGCCATAACTTAGCTAAAAATCAACCGATTTTCAAAATTTTTGCATTTCTGTCAATGGTATTTATCATATTTTGAATCTACGTCAAAAAAATTAAATACTTTCAGTTTCAATTATTGACCCATTTTTTGACAAATTTTGCAAATTTACTACTAGCAAAAATGTCAAAAAAGTGAAAATTTGAATATCGGAATTTTTTGTGCCCAATCGATTTCTGGTATTAAAGTGAGTATAAAAAAGTTTTACCACACTTGATTTTGACCCATATTTTAGAAAATATGACATGTTTTCAAAAATATGGCAAGGAAAGTGATAAATTGAAAAAACGTGTTTTTGGTTTAAAAAATTGAGACATTTGCAACTTTGAGAAGCCATAACTTAGCTAAAAATCAACCGATTTTCAAAATTTTTGCATTTCTGTCAATGGTATTTATCAAATTTTGAATCTACGTCAAAAAATTAAAATACTTTCAGTTTTAATTTTTGACCCATTTTTTGACAAATTTTGCAAATTTACTGCAAGCAAAAATGTAAAAAAGTGAAAATTTTTAATCGGAATTTTTGTGCCCAATCGATTTCTGGTATTAAAATGATTATAAAAAAAACTTTACCACACTTGATTTTGACCCATATTGTCGAAAATATGGCCACAATAGTTATAAATTGACAAAATCATCGTTTCGAACAAAAATTGATATCTTCCCCATCTTTGAGAAACCATAACTTATCAACAACTTAGCCGATTATCCTCATTTATGCATTTCTGGATACGGCTTTTTTTATATTTTAAATCGGTATATAAGGTTTATTACATGTTTTAAAAAATATGGCCAGGAAAGTGATAAATTGAAGAAAAACGTGTTTTTGGTTTAAAAAATTGAGACATTTGCAACTTTGAGAAGCCATAACTTAGCTAAAAATCAGCCGATTTTCAAAATATATGCATTTCTGTCAATAGTATTGATCATATTTTTATTGTACATCAAAAAATTGTTCATATTGTCAGTTTTAAAATTTGACCTATTTTTTGACAATTTTTGCACATTAACTCCTACCAAAAATGCCAAAAAAGTGAAAATTTTAAAATCGGAATTTTTTGTGCCCAATCGATTTCTGGTATTAAAATGAGTTTAAAAAAACTTTACCACACTTGATTTTGACCCATATTTTAGAAAATATGACCACAATAGTGATAAATGGTCAAAATCATCGTTTTGAACAAATATTGATATCTTCCTCATCTCCGAGCAACCATAACTTTTCCACAACTTAGCCGATTTTCCTCATTTATGCATTTCTGGATACGGCTTTTATTATACTTTAAATCGGTATATAAGGTTTATTAAATGTTTTGAAAAATATGGCAAGGAAAGTGAAAAATTGAAAAAACGTGTTATTTGGTTTAAAAAATTGAGACGCTTGCAACTTTGAGAAGCTATAACTTAGCTAAAAATCAGCCGATTTTCAAAATATATGCATTTCTGTCAATAGTATTGATCATATTTTTATTATACATCAAAAAATTGTTCATATTGTCAGTTTTAAAATTTGACTCATTTTTTGACAATTTTTGCACATTAACTCCTACCAAAAATGCCAAAAAGTGAAAATTTTAAAATCGGAATTTTTTGTGCCTTATCGATTTCTGGTATTAAAATGAGTATAATAAAACTTTACCACACTTGATTTTGACCCATATTTTAGAAAATATGGCCACAATAGTTATAAATGGACAACATCATCGTTTTGAACAAAAATTGATATCTTCCCCATCTTTGAGAAACCATAACTTATCAACAACTTAGCCGATTATCCTCATTTATGCATTTCTGGATACGGCTTTTTTTATATTTTAAATCGGTATATAAGGTTTATTACATGTTTTAAAAAATATGGCCAGGAAAGTGATAAATTGAAGAAAAACGTGTTTTTGGTTTAAAAAATTGAGACATTTGCAACTTTGAGAAGCCATAACTTAGCTAAAAATCAACCGATTTTCAAAATTTTTGCATTTCTGTCAATGGTATTTATCATATTTTGAATCTACGTCAAAAAATTTAAATACTTTCAGTTTCAATTATTGACCCATTTTTTGACAAATTTTGCAAATTTTCTGCAAGCAAAATTGTCAAAAAAGTGAAAATTTTAAAATCGGAATTTTTTGTGCCCAATCGATTTCTGGTATTAAAATGAGTATAAAAAAACTTTACCACACTTGATTCTGACCATATTCTAGAAAATATGACCACAATAGTGATAAATGGTCAAAATCATCGTTTTGATTAAATATTGATATCTTCCTCATCTCCGAGCAACCATAACTTTTCCACAACTTAGCCGATTTTCCTCATTTATGCATTTCTGGATACGGCTTTTATTATACTTTAAATCGGTATATAAGGTTTATTAAATGTTTTGAAAAATATGGCAAGGAAAGTGAAAATTGAAAAAACGTGTTATTTGGTTTAAAAAATTGAGACGCTTGCAACTTTGAGAAGCCATAACTTAGCTAAAAATCAGCCGATTTTCAAAATATATGCATTTCTGTCAATAGTATTGATCATATTTTATTGTACATCAAAAAATTGTTCATATTGTCAGTTTTAAAATTTGACTCATTTTTTGACAATTTTTGCACATTAACTCCTACCAAAAATGCCAAAAAGTGAAAATTTTAAAATCGGAATTTTCGTGCCCAATCGATTTCTGGTATTAAAATGAGTTTAAAAAAACTTTACCACACTTGATTTTGACCCATATTTTAGAAAATATGACCACAATAGTGATAAATGGTCAAAATCATCGTTTTGAACAAATATTGATATCTTCCTCATCTCCGAGCAACCATAACTTTTCCACAACTTAGCCGATTTTCCTCATTTATGCATTTCTGGATACGGCTTTTATTATACTTTAAATCGGTATATAAGGTTTATTAAATGTTTTGAAAAATATAGCAAGGAAAGTGAAAAATTGAAAAAACGTGTTATTTTGTTTAAAAATTGAGCCTCATGCAACTTTGAGAAGCCATAACTTAGCTAAAAATCAGCCGATTTTCAAAATTTATGCATTTCTGTCAATAGTATTGATCATATTTTTATTATACATCAAAAAATTGTTCATATTGTCAGTTTTAAAATTTGACTCATTTATTGACAATTTTTGCACATTAACTCCTACCAAAAATGCCAAAAAAGTGAAAATTTTAAAATCGGAATTTTTTGTGCCTTATCGATTTCTGGTATTAAAATGAGTATAATAAAACTTTACCACACTTGATTTTGACCCATAATTTTGAAAATTGGCACAATAGTTATAAATGGACAAAATCATCGTTTTGAACAAAAATTGATATCTTCCCCATCTTTGAGAAACCATAACTTATCAACAACTTAGCCGATTTTCCTCATTTATGCATTTCTTGATACGGCTTTTATTATATTTTAAATAGGTATATAAGGATTATTACTTGTTTTGAAAAATATTGCCAGGAAAGTGATAAATTGAAGAAAAACGTGTTTTTGGTTTAAAAAATTGAGACATTTGCAACTTTGAGAAGCCATAACTTAGCTAAAAATCAACCGATTTTCAAAATTTTTGCATTTCTGTCAATGGTATTTATCATATTTGAACCTACGTCAAAAAATTAAAATACTTTCAGTTTCAATTTTGACCCATTTTTTGACAAATTTTGCAAATTTACTGCAAGCAAAAATGTCAAAAAAGTGATAATTTTAAAATCGGAATTTTTTGTGCCCAATCGATTTCTGGTATTAAAATGAGTATAAAAAAACTTTACCACACTTGATTCTGACCATATTCTAGAAAATATGACCACAATAGTGATAAATGGTCAAAATCATCGATTTGATTAAATATTGATATCTTCCTCATCTCCGAGCAACCATAACTTTTCCACAACTTAGCCGATTTTCCTCATTTATGCATTTCTGGATACGGCTTTTATTATACTTTAAATCGGTATATAAGGTTTATTAAATGTTTTGAAAAATATGGCAAGGAAAGTGAAAAATTGAAAAAACGTGTTATTTGGTTTAAAAAATTGAGACGCTTGCAACTTTGAGAAGCCATAACTTAGCTAAAATCAGCCGATTTTCAAAATATATGCATTTCTGTCAATAGTATTGATCATATTTTTATTATACATCAAAAAATTGTTCATATTGTCAGTTTTAAAAATTTGACTCATTTATTGACAATTTTTGCACATTAACTCCTACCAAAAATGCCAAAAAAGTGAAAATTTTAAAATCGGAATTTTTGTGCCTTATCGATTTCTGGTATTAAAATGAGTATAATAAAACTTTACCACACTTGATTTTGACCCATATTTTAGAAAATATGGCCACAATAGTTATAAATGGACAACATCATCGTTTTGAACAAAAATTGATATCTTCCCATCTTTGAGAAACCATAACTTATCAACAACTTAGCCGATTTTCCTCATTTATGCATTTCTAGATACGGCTTTTATTATACTCTAAATCGGTATATAAGGTTTATTAAATGTTTTGAAAAATATGGCAAGGAAAGTGAAAAATTGAAAAAACTGTTATTTTGTTTAAAAATTGAGACTCTTGCAACTTTGAGAAGCCATAACTTAGCTAAAAATCAACCAATTTTCAAAATTTATGCATTTCTGTCAATAGTATCGATCATATTTTATTGTACATCAAAAAATTGTTCAAATTGGCAGTTCTAAAATTTGACCCATTTTTTGACCATTTTTGCACATTAACTCCTACCAAAAATGCCAAAAAAGTGAAAATTTTAAAATCGGAATTTTTTGTTCCTTATCGATTTCTGGTATCAAAATGAGTATAAAAAAACTTTACCACACTTGATTTTGACCCATATTTTAGAAAATATGGCCACAATAGTTATAAATGGTCAAAATCATCGTTTTAAAAACATATTGATATCTTCCTCATCTCCGAGGAACCATAACTTTTCCACAACTTAGCCGATTTTCCTCATTTATGCATTTCTGGATACGGCTTTTATTATACTTTAAATCGGTATATAAGGTTTATTAAATGTTTTGAAAAATATGGCAAGGAAAGTGAAAAATTGAAAAAACGTGTTATTTGGTTTAAAAAATTGAGACGCTTGCAACTTTGAGAAGCCATAACTTAGCTAAAAATCAGCCGATTTTCAAAATATATGCATTTCTGTCAATAGTATTGATCATATTTTTATTATACATCAAAAAATTGTTCATATTGTCAGTTTTAAAATTTGACTCATTTATTGACAACTTTTGCACATTAACTCCTACCAAAAATGCCAAAAAAGTGAAAATTTTAAAATCGGAATTTTTTGTGCCTTATCGATTACTGGTATTAAAATGAGTATAAAAAAACTTTACCACACTTGATTTTGACCCATATTTTAGAAAATATGGCCACAATAGTTATAAATGGACAAAATCATCGTTTTGAACAAAAATTGATATCTTCCCCATCTTTGAGAAACCATAACTTATCAACAACTTAGCCGATTTTCCTCATTTATGCATTTCTGGATACGGCTTTTAATGTACTTTAAATCGGTATATAAGGTTTATTACTTAATTTGAAAAATATGGCAAGGAAAGTGATAAATTGAAAAAAACGTGTTTTTGGTTTCAAAAATTGAGACATTTGCAACTTTGAAAAGCCATAACTTAGCTAAAAATCAACCGATTTTCAAAATTTTTGCATTTCTGTCAATGGTATTTATCATATTTTGAATCTACGTTAAAAAGATTTAAATACTTTCAGTTTAAATTTTTGACCCATTTTTTGACAAATTTTGGAAATTTACTACTAGCAAAAATGTCAAAAAAGTGATAATTTTAAAATCGGAATTTTTTGTGCCCAATCGATTTCTGGTATTAAAATGAGTATAAAAAAACTTTACCACACTTGATTCTGACCATATTCTAGAAAATATGACCACAATAGTGATAAATGGTCAAAATCATCGATTTGATTAAATATTGATATCTTCCTCATCTCCGAGCAACCATAACTTTTCCACAACTTAGCCGATTTTCCTCATTTATGCATTTCTGGATACGGCTTTTATTATACTTTAAATCGGTATATAAGGTTTATTAAATGTTTTGAAAAATATGGCAAGGAAAGTGAAAAATTGAAAAAACGTGTTATTTGGTTTAAAAAATTGAGACGCTTGCAACTTTGAGAAGCCATAACTTAGCTAAAAATCAGCCGATTTTCAAAATATATGCATTTCTGTCAATAGTATTGATCATATTTTTATTGTACATCAAAAAATTGTTCATATTGTCAGTTTTAAAATTTGACTCATTTTTTGACAATTTTTGCACATTAACTCCTACCAAAATGCCAAAAAAGTGAAAATTTTAAAATCGGAATTTTTTGTGCCCAATCGATTTCTGGTATTAAAATGAGTTTAAAAAAACTTTACCACACTTGATTTTGACCCATATTTTAGAAAATATGACCACAATAGTGATAAATGGTCAAAATCATCGTTTTGAACAAATATTGATATCTTCCTCATCTCCGAGCAACCATAACTTTTCCACAACTTAGCCGATTTTCCTCATTTATGCATTTCTGGATACGGCTTTTATTATACTTTAAATCGGTATATAAGGTATATTACATGTTTTGAAAAATATGGCAAGGAAAGTGAAAAATTGAAAAAAACGTGTTTTTGGTTTAAAAAATTGAGACATTTGCAACTTTGAGAAGTCATAACTTAGCTAAAAATCAACCGATTTTCAAAATTTTTGCATTTCTGTCAATGGTATTAATCATATTTTGAATCTACGTCAAAAAAATTAAAATACTTTTAGTTTAAATTTTTGACCCATTTTTTGACAAATTTTGCAAATTTACTACCAGCAAAAATGTCAAAAAAGTGAAAATTTTAAAATCGGAATTTTTTGTGCCCAATCGATTTCTGGTATTAAAATGAGTATAAAAAGCTTTACCACACTTGATTTTGACAATATTCTAGAAAATATGACCACAATAGTGATAAATGGTCAAAATCATCGTTTTGATTAAATATTGATATCTTCCTCATCTCCGAGCAACCATAACTTTTCCACAACTTAGCCGATTTTCCTCATTTATGCATTTCTGGATACGGCTTTTATTATACTTTAAATCGGTATATAAGGTTTATTAAATGTTTTGAAAAATATAGCAAGGAAAGTGAAAAATTGAAAAAACGTGTTATTTTGTTTAAAAAATTGAGCCTCATGCAACTTTGAGAAGCCATAACTTAGCTAAAAATCAGCCGATTTTCAAAATTTATGCATTTCTGTCAATAGTATTGATCATATTTTTATTATACATCAAAAAATTGTTCAAATTGGCAGTTCTAAAATTTGACCCATTTTTTGACCATTTTTGCACATTAACTCATACCAAAAATGCAAAAAAGAAAATTTTAAAATCGGAATTTTTGTGCATTATCGATTTCTGGTATTAAAATGAGTATAAAAAAACTTTACCACACTTGATTTTGAATATCTTCCTCATCTCCGAGGAACCATAACTTTTCCACAACTTAGCCGTTTTTCCTCATTTATGCATTTCTGGATACGGCTGTTATTATACTTTAAATCGGTATATCAGGTTTATGACATAATAAGAAAAAATATGGCAAGGAAAGTGAAAAATTGAAAAAACGTGTTATTTTGTTTAAAAAGTTGAGACTTTTGCAACTTTGAGAAGCCATAACTTAGCTAAAAATCAACCGATTTTCAAAATTTATGCATTTCTGTCAATAGTATTGATCATATTTTTATTGTACATCAAAAATTGTTCATATTGTCAGTTTTAAAATTTGACTCATTTATTGACAATTTTTGCACATTAACTCCTACCAAAAATGCCAAAAAAGTGAAAATTTTAAAATCGGAATTTTTTGTGCCTTATCGATTTCTGGTATCAAAATGAGTATAAAAAAACTTTACCACACTTGATTTTGACCCATATTTTAGAAAATATGGCCACAATAGTTATAAATGGTCAAAATCATCGTTTTAAAAACATATTGATATCTTCCTCATCTCCGAGGAACCATAACTTTTCCACCACTTAGCCGATTTTCCTCATTCATGCATTTCTGGGTACGGCTTTTATTATATTTTAAATCGGTATATAAGGTTTATTACATGTTTTGAAAAATATAGCCAGGAAAGTGATAAATTGAAAAAAACGTGTTTTTGGTTTAAAAAATTGAGACATTTGCAACTTTGAGAAGCCATAACTTAGCTAAAAATCAGCCGATTTTCAAAATTTATACATTTCTGTTAAAATTTGACGAATTTTTCAACCATTTTTGCACATTAACTCCTAGCAAAAATGCCAAAAAATTTAAAATTTTAAAATCTGAATTTTTTGTGCCTTATCGATTTCTGGTATCAAAATGAGTATAAAAAACTTTACCACACTTGATTTTGACCCATATTTTAGAAAATATGGCCACAATAGTTATAAATGGACAAAATCATCGTTTTGAACAAAAATTGATATCTTCCCCATCTTTGAGAAACCATAACTTATCAACAACTTAGCCGATTTTCCTCATTTATGCATTTCTGGATACGGCTTTTATTATACTTTAAATCGGTATAAAGGGTTTATTACATAATTTGAAAAATATGGCAAGGAAAGTGATAAATTTGAAAAAAACGTGTTTTTGGTTTAAAAAATTGAGACATTTGCAACTTTGAGAAGCCATAACTTAGCTAAAAATCAGCCGATTTTCAAAATTTATGCATTTCTGTCAATAGTATTGATCATATTTTTATTGTACATCAAAAAATTGTTCATATTGTCAGTTTTAAAATTTGACTCATTTATTGACAACTTTTGCACATTAACTCCTACCAAAAATGCCAAAAAAGTGAAAATTTTAAAATCGGAATTTTTTGTGCCTTATCGATTACTGGTATTAAAATGAGTATAAAAAAACTTTACCACACTTGATTTTGACCCATATTTTAGAAAATATGGCCACAATAGTTATAAATGGACAAAATCATCGTTTTGAACAAAAATTGATATCTTCCCCATCTTTGAGAAACCATAACTTATCAACAACTTATCCGATTTTCCTCATTTATGCATTTCTGGATACGGCTTTTATTATACTCTAAATCGGTATATAAGGTTTATTAAATGTTTTGAAAAATATGGCAAGGAAAGTGAAAAATTGAAAAAACGTGTTATTTTGTTTAAAAATTGAGACTCTTGCAACTTTGAGAAGCCATAACTTAGCTAAAAATCAACCAATTTTCAAAATTTATGCATTTCTGTCAATAGTATCGATCATATTTTTATTGTACATCAAAAAATTGTTCAAATTGGCAGTTCTAAAATTTGACCCATTTTTTGACCATTTTTGCACATTAACTCATACCAAAAATGCAAAAAAAAAAGAAAATTTTAAAATCGGAATTTTTGTGCATTATCGATTTCTGGTATTAAAATGAGTATAAAAAAACTTTACCACACTTGATTTTGATATCTTCCTCATCTCCGAGGAACCATAACTTTTCCACAACTTAGCCGTTTTTTCTCATTTATGCATTTCTGGATACGGCTGTTATTATACTTTAAATCGGTATATCAGGTTTATGACATAATAAGAAAAATATGGCAAGGAAAGTGAAAAATTGAAAAAACGTGTTATTTTGTTTAAAAAGTTGAGACTTTTGCAACTTTGAGAAGCCATAACTTAGCTAAAAATCAACCGATTTTCAAAATTTATGCATTTCTGTCAATAGTATTGCTCATATTTTTATTGTACATCAAAAAATTGTTCATATTGTCAGTTTTAAAATTTGACTCATTTATTGACAATTTTTGCACATTAACTCCTACCAAAAATGCCAAAAAAGTGAAAATTTTAAAATCGGAATTTTTTGTGCCTTATCGATTTCTGGTATCAAAATGAGTATAAAAAAACTTTACCACACTTGATTTTGACCCATATTTTAGAAAATATGGCCACAATAGTTATAAATGGTCAAAATCATCGTTTTAAAAACATATTGATATCTTCCTCATCTCCGAGGAACCATAACTTTTCCACCACTTAGCCGATTTTCCTCATTCATGCATTTCTGGGTACGGCTTTTATTATATTTTAAATCGGTATATAAGGTTTATTACATGTTTTGAAAAATATAGCCAGGAAAGTGATAAATTGAAAAAAACGTGTTTTTGGTTTAAAAAATTGAGACATTTGCAACTTTGAGAAGCCATAACTTAGCTAAAAATCAGCCGATTTTCAAAATTTATACATTTCTGTTAAAATTTGACGAATTTTTCGACCATTTTTGCACATTAACTCCTAGCAAAAATGCCAAAAAATTTAAAATTTTAAAATCTGAATTTTTTGTGCCTTATCGATTTCTGGTATCAAAATGAGTATAAAAAACTTTACCACACTTGATTTTGACCCATATTTTAGAAAATATGGCCACAATAGTTATAAATGGACAAAATCATCGTTTTGAACAAAAATTGATATCTTCCCCATCTTTGAGAAACCATAACTTATCAACATCTTAGCCGATTTTCCTCATTTATGCATTTCTAGATACGGCTTTTATTATACTTTAAATCGGTATAAAGGGTTTATTACATAATTTGAAAAATATGGCAAGGAAAGTGATAAATTTGAAAAAACGTGTTTTTGGTTTAAAAAATTGAGACATTTGCAACTTTGAGAAGCCATAACTTAGCTAAAAATCATCGTTTTGAACAAAAATTGATATCTTCCCCATCTTTGAGAAACCATAACTTATCAACATCTTAGCCGATTTTCAAAATTTATGCATTTCTGTCAATAGTATTGATCATATTTTTATTGTACATCAAAAAATTGTTCATATTGTCAGTTTTAAAATTTGACTCATTTCTTGACAATTTTTGCACATTAACTCCTACCAAAAATGCCAAAAAAGTGAAAATTTTAAAATCGGAATTTTTTGTGCCTTATCGATTTCTGGTATTAAAATGAGTATAAAAAAACTTTACCACACTTCAATTTGACCCATATTTTAGAAAATATGACCACAATAGTGATAAATGGTCAAAATCATCGTTTTGAACAAATATTGATATCTTCCCCATCTTTGAGAAACCATAACTTATCAACAACTTAGCCGATTTTCCTCATTTATGCATTTCTGGATACGGCTTTTATTATACTCTTAATCGGTATATAAGGTTTATTACATAATTAGAAAAATATGGCAAGGAAAGTGATAAATTGAAAAAAACGTGTTTTTGGTTTAAAAAATTGAGACATTTGCATCTTTGAAAAGCCATAACTTAGCTAAAAATCAGCCGATTTTCAAAATTTTTGCATTTCTGTCAATGGTATTTATCATATTTTGAATCTACGTCAAAAAAATAAAATACTTTCAGTTTAAATTTTTGACCCAGTTTTTGACAATTTTTGCACATTAACTAATACCAAAAATGCCATAAAAGTGAAAATTTTAAAATCGGAATTTTTTGTGCCTTATCGATATCTGGTATTAAAATGAGTATAAAAAAACTTTACCACACTTGATTTTGACCCATAATTTAGAAAATATGGCCACAATAGTTATAAATGGACAAAATCATCGTTTTGAACAAAAATTGATATCTTTCCCATCTTTGAGAATCCATAACTTATCATCAACTTAGCCGATTTTCCTCATTTATGCATTTCTGGATACGGCTTATATTATACTTTAAATCGGTATATAAGGCTTATTAAATGTTTTGAAAAATATGGCAAGGAAGTGATAAATTGAAAAAAAAAAACGTGTTTTTGGTTTAAAAATTGAGACATTTGCAACTTTGAGAAGCCATAACTTAGCTAAAAATCAACCGATTTTCAAAATTTTTGCATTTCTGTCAATAGTACTGATCATATTTTTATTGTACATCAAAAAATTGTTCAAATTGTCAGTTCTAAAATTTGACCCATTTTTTGACCATTTTTGCACATTAACTCTTACCAAAAATGCCAAAAAAAATGAAAATTTTAAAATTGGAATTTTTCGTGCATTATCGATTTCTGGCATTAAAATGAGTATAAAAAAAACTTTACAACACTTGATTTTGACCCATATATTAGAAAATATGACCACAATAGTTATAAATGGACAAAATCATCGTTTTGAACAAATATTGATATCTTCCTCATCTCCGAGGAACCATAACTTTTCCACAACTTAGCCGATTTTCCTCATTTATGCATTTCTGGATACGGCTTTTATTATACTTTAAATCGGTATATAAGGTTTATTAAATGTTTTGAAAAATATGGCAAGGAAAGTGAAAATTGAAAAAACGTTTTATTTTGTTTAAAAATTTGAGACTTTTGCAACTTTGAGAAGCCATAACTTAGCTAAAAATCAGCCGATTTTCAAAATTTATGCATTTCTATCAATAGTATTGATCATATTTTTATTGTACATCAAAAAATTGTTCATATTGTCAGTTTTAAAATTTGACTCATTTTTTGACAATTTTTGCACATTAACTCCTACCAAAAATGCCAAAAAAGTGAAAATTTTAAAATCGGAATTTTTGTGCCTTATCGATTTCTGGTATTAAAATGAGTATAAAAAACCTTTATCACACTTGATTTTGACCCATATTTTAGAAAATATGGCCACAATAGTGATAAATGGTCAAAATCATCGTTTTGAACAAATATTGATATCTTCCTCATCTCCGAGGAACCATAACTTTTCCACAACTTAGCCGATTTTCCTCATTTATGCATTTCTGGATACGGCTTTTATTATACTTTAAATCGGTATATAAGGTTTATTAAATGTTTTGAAAAATATGGCAAGGAAAGTGAAAAATTGAAAAAACGTGATATTTTGTTTAAAAAATTTAGACTTTTGCAAACTTTGAGAAGCCATAACTTAGCTAAAAATCAGCCGATTTTCAAAATTTTTGCATTTCTGTCAATGGTATTTATCATATTTTGAATCTACGTCAAAAAATTTAAAATACTTTCAGTTTCAATTTTTGACCCATTTTTTAACAAATTTTGCAAATTTACCACTAGCAAAAATGTCAAAAAAAGTGAAAATTTTAAAATCGGAATTTTTTGTGCCCAATCGATTTCTGGTATTAAAATGAGTATAAAGAAACTTTACCACACTTGCTTTTGACCCATATTTTAGAAAATATGACCACAATAGTGATAAATGGTCAAAATCATCGTTTTGAACAAATATTGATATCTTCCTCATCTCCGAGCAACCATAACTTTTCCACAACTTAGCCGATTTTCCTCATTTATGCATTTCTGGATACGGCTTTTATTATACTTTAAATTGGTAAAAAAAGGTTTATTAAATGTTTTGAAAACTATGGCAAGGAAAGTGAAAAATTGAAAAACGTGTTATTTGGTTTAAAAAATTGAGACTCTTGCAACTTTGAGAAGCCATAACTTAGCTAAAAATCAACCGATTTTTAAAATTTATGCATTTCTGTCAATAGTATTGATCATATTTTGAATCTACGTCAAAAAAATTAAAATACTTTCAGTTTTAATTTTTGACCCATTTTTTGACAAATTTTGCCAATTTACTACTAGCAAAAATGTCAAAAAAGTGAAAATTTTAAAATCGGAATTTTTTGTGCCCAATCGATTTCTGGTATTAAAATGAGTATAAAGAAACTTTACCACACTTGCTTTTGACCCATATTTTAGAAAATATGACCACAATAGCGATAAATGGTCAAAATCATCGTTTTGAACAAATATTGATATGTGCCTCATCTCCGAGGAACCATAACTTCTCCACAACTTAGCCGATTTTCATCATTTATGCATTTCTGGATACGGCTTTTATTATACTTTAAATCGGTAAAAAAGGTTTATTAAATGTTTTGAAAACTATGGCAAGGAAAGTGAAAAATTGAAAAAACGTGTTATTTAGTTTAAAAAATTGAGACTCTTGCAACTTTGAGAAGCCATAACTTAGCTAAAAATCAACCGATTTTTAAAATTTGTGCATTTCTGTCAATAGTATTGATCATATTTTGAATCTACGTCAAAAAAATTAAAATACTTTCAGTTTTAATTTTGACCCATTTTTTGACAAATTTTGCCAATTTACTACTAGCAAAAATGTCAAAAAGTGAAAATTTTAAAATCGGAATTTTTGTGCCTTATCGATTTCTGGTATTAAAATGAGTATAATAAAACTTTACCACACTTGATTTTGACCTATATTTTAGAAAATATGACCACAATAGCGATAAATGGTCAAAATCATCGTTTTGAACAAATATTGATATCTTCCTCATCTCCGAGCAACCATAACTTTTCCACAACTTAGCCGATTTTCCTCATTTATGCATTTCTGGATACGGCTTTTATTATACTTTAAATCGGTATATAAGGTTTATTAAATGTTTTGAAAATTATGGCAAGGAAAGTAATAAATTGAAAAAGACGTGTTTTTGGTTTAAAAAATTGAGACATTTGCAACTTTGAGAAGCCATAACTTAGCTAAAAATCAACCGATTTTCAAAATTTTTGCATTTCTGTCAATGGTATTTATCATATTTTGAATCTAGGTCAAAAAAATTAAAATACTTTCAGTTTCAATTTTTGACCCATTTTTTAAAAATTTTTCAAATTTACTACTAGCAAAAATGTCAAAAAAGTGAACATTTTAAAATCGGAATTTTTGTGCCCAATCGATTTCTGGTATTAAAATGAGTATAAAAAAACTTTACCACACTTGATTTTGACCCATATTTTAGAAAATATGACCACAATAGTTATAAATGGTCAAAATCATAGTTTTGAACAAATATTGATATCTGCCTCATCTCCGAGGAACCATAACTTTTCCACAACTTAGCCGATTTTCCTCATTTATGCATTTCTGGATACGGCTTTTATTATACTTTAAATCGGTATAAAGGTTTATTTAATGTTTTGAAAACTATGGCAAGGAAAGTGAAAAATTGAAAAAATGTTATTTGGTTTAAAAATTGAGACTTTTGCAACTTGAGAAGCCATAACTTAGCTAAAAATCAACCGATTTTTAAAATTTATGCATTTCTGTCAATAGTATTGATCATATTTTGAATCTACGTCAAAAAATTAAAATACTTTCAGTTTTAATTTTTGACCCATTTTTTGACAAATTTTGCAAATTTACTACTAGTAAAAATGTCAAAAAGTGAAAATTTTAAAATCGGAATTTTTGTGCCCAATCGATTTCTGGTATTAAAATGAGTATAAAAAAACTTTACCACACTTGATTTTGACCCATATTTTAGAAAATATGACCAAAATAGTGATAAATGGTCAAAATCATAGTTTTGAACAAATATTGATATGTGCCTCATCTCCGAGGAACCATAACTTCTCCACAACTTAGCCGATTTTCCTCATTTATGCATTTCTGGATACGGCTTTTATTATACTTTAAATTGGTAAAAAGGTTTATTAAATGTTTTGAAAACTATGGCAAGGAAAGTGAAAAATTGAAAAAACGTGTTATTTGGTTTAAAAAAATTGAGACTTTTGTAACTTTGAGAAACTATAACTTAGCTAAAAATCAACCGATTTTTAAAATTTATGCATTTCTGTCAATAGTATTGATCATATTTTGAATCTACGTCAAAAAAATTAAAATACTTTCAGTTTTAATTTTGACCCATTTTGACAAATTTTGCCAATTTACTACTAGCAAAAATGTCAAAAAATTGAAAATTTTAAAATCGGGAATTTTTGTGCCCAATCGATTTCTGGTATTAAAATGAGTATAAAGAAACTTTACCACACTTGCTTTTGACCCATATTTTAGAAAATATGACCACAATAGCGATAAATGGTCAAAATCATCGTTTTGAACAAATATTGATATGTGCCTCATCTCCGAGGAACCATAACTTCTCCACAACTTAGCCGATTTTCGTCATTTATGCATTTCTGGATACGGCTTTTATTATACTTTAAATCGGTAAAAAAGGTTTATTAAATGTTTTGAAAACTATGGCAAGGAAAGTGAAAAATTGAAAAAAACGTGTTATTTGGTTTAAAAATTGAGACTCTTGCAACTTTGAGAAGCCATAACCTAGCTAAAAATCAACCGATTTTTAAAATTTATGCATTTCTGTCAATAGTATTGATCATATTTTGAATCTACGTCAAAAAAATTAAAATACTTTCAGTTTTAATTTTGACCCATTTTTTGACAAATTTTGCCAATTTACTACTAGCAAAAATGTCAAAAAGTAAAAAATTTTAAAATCGGAATTTTTTGTGCCCAATCGATTTCTGGTATTAAAATGAGTATAAAGAAACTTTACCACACTTGATTTTGACCCATATTTTAGAAAATATGACCACAATAGTGGTAAATGGTCAAAATCATCGTTTTGAACAAATATTGATATCTTCCTCATCTCCGAGCAACCATAACTTTTCCACAACTTAGCTGATTTTCCCCATTTATGCATTTCTGGATACGGCTTTTATTATACTTTAAATCGGTATATAAGGTTTATTAAATGTTTTGAAAACTGATGGCAAGGAATGTAATAAATTGAAAAAACGTGTTTTTGGTTTAAAAATTGAGACTTTTGCAACTTTGAGAAGCCATAACTTAGCTAAAAATCAGCCGATTTTCAAAATTTTTGCATTTCTGTCAATGGTGTTTATCATATTTTGAATCTACGTCAAAAAAATTAAAATACTTTCAGTTTTAATTTTTGACCCATTTTTTGACAAATTTTGCAAATTTACTACTAGCAAAAATGTCAAAAAAGTGAACATTTTAAAATCGGAATTTTTGTGCCCAATCGATTTCTGGTATTAAAATGAGTATAAAAACATTCTTTACCACACTTGATTTTGACCCATATTTTGAAAATATGACCACAATAGTGATAAATGGTCAAAATCATAGTTTTGAACAAATATTGATATGTGCCTCATCTCCGAGGAACCATAACTTCTCCACAACTTAGCCGATTTTCCTCATTTAAGCATTTCTGGATACGGCTTTATTATACTTTAAATCGGTAAAAAGGTTTATTAAATGTTTTGAAAACTATGGCAAGGAAAGTGAAAAATTGAAAACGTGTTATTTGGTTTAAAAAATTGAGACTTTTGCAACTTTGAGAAGCCATAACTTAGCTAAAAATCAACCGATTTTTAAAATTTATGCATTTCTGTCAATAGTATTGATCATATTTTGAATTTACGTCAAAAAAATTAAAATACTTTCAGTTTTAATTTTTGACCCATTTTTTGACAAATTTTGCCAAAATGTCAAAAAAGTGAAAATTTTAAAATCGGAATTTTTTGTGCCCAATCGATTTCTGGTATTAAAATGAGTATAAAGAAACTTTACCACACTTGATTTGACCCATATTTTAGAAAATATGACCACAATAGGCGATAAATGGTCAAAATCATCGTTTGAACAAATATTGATATCTTCCTCATCTCCGAGGAACCATAACTTTTCCACAACTTAGCTGATTTTCCTCATTTATGCAATTCTGGATACGGTTTTTATTATACTTTAAATCGGTAAAAAGGTTTATTAAATGTTTTGGAAAACTATGGCAAGGAAAGGAGAAATTGAAAAACGTGTTATTTGGTTTAAAAAATTGAGACTCTTGCAACTTTGAGAAGCCATAACTTAGCTAAAAATCAGCCGATTTTCAAAATTTTTTCATTTCTGTCAATGGTATTTATCACATTTTGAATCTACGTCAAAAAAATTAAAATACTTTCAGTTTCACTTTTTGACCCATTTTTTGACAAATTTTGCAAATTTACTACTACAAAAATGTAAAAAAAAGTGAACATTTTAAAATCGGAATTTTTGTGCCCAATCGATTTCTGGTATTAAAATGAGTATAAAAAAACTTTACCACACTTGGATTTTGACCCATATTTTAGAAAATATGACCACAATAGTGATAAATGGTCAAAATCATAGTTTTGAATAAATATTGATATGTGCCTCATCTCCGAGGAACCATAACTTCTCCACAACTTAGCCGATTTTCCTCATTTATGCATTTCTGGATACGGCTTTTATTATACTTTTTAAATCGGTAAAAAAGGTTTATTAAATGTTTTGAAAACAATAATCTTTTTTATTTTTTTTTTATTTTTTTCCTTTTAAATTAACCCAAACATTATATTCATATTTTATCTATAAAAAATAAACTTTTTAATTCCCATTAATGTTTTAAAAATAAACATAAACAAATACATTAAAATTTATTTATATATTGCATCAACAATTTACCACAAAATTGATCAAAAAAAAGGAAAATTTTATTCTTAATTCATTTACAAATTCCACACTTACTACTACAAAAATAAAAGTAAAATCGGAATTTTTGTGCCCAATCGATTTCTCGGTATTAAAATGGAGTATAAAGAAACTTTACCACACTTGATTTTGACCCATATTTTAGAAAATATGACCACTAATAGGGATAAATGGTCAAAATCATCGTTTTGAACAAATATTGATATCTTCCTCATCTCCGAGGAACCATAACTTTTTTTTTTTATTTTTTTTCTTTTTTAATAGTTTTTTTTTAATTTAACTTTTTTTATATTTTATTTTTTTTTAAAATTTATTAAATTACCGTATGGGGTTTATTTAATAAAAAAATTTTTTTTATTTTTTAAAAAATTATTTCGGTTGTACGATCAAGTGCACTGCTTTGCAATAGAAGAGTATTGAGTGCAGTTCCATAAGCTTAATAGAGAGCGGTACTCACCGCAAAACTTTGAGCTTATCTTAGATTAAAGCTTGCGCTCATATTCAATGCTCTCTCTACTGCAATGACACTTGGCCTTTAATCGCACCCAATGCCAAGCATTTCCGGCAAAATAGGGTATATAAAGGCTGCGCCGACTGATATCGGCCTCTTTCAGTCTAATTAATTTCGGTTGCGTACAGACGTATTCGCGAGTCATAAATTTTTTTTTTTGACTAACACGTTTTCCTGCCAAGTGGCATGGGTCAACGTGTCCCGAGGAGTCCGCCGCCATCGCGCTCGTAGAGCATCTGCTCCAGCCGCCTCCGTATAATCTACAGAAGTCACCGCCGCCCGTGAAGCACCTGCTCCAGCGCCGCATCCGCCAGTGGACAGAACCTCCACGTGGCCGACACCGCCGCCCGTGAAGCACCTGCTCCAGCGACGCAGCCGCCAGTGGACAGAACTTCCACGTGGCCGACACCGCCGCCAGTGGACAGAACCTCCACGTGGCCGACACCGCCGCCCGTGAAGCACCTGCTCCAGCGCCGCATCCGCCAGTGGACAGAACCTCCACGTGGCCGACACCGCCGCCAGTGAAGCATCTGCTCCAGCCGCCTCCGTATAATCTACAGAAGTCACCGCCGCCCGTGAAGCACCTGCTCCAGCGCCGCATCCGCCAGTGGACAGAACCTCCACGTGGCCGACACCGCCGCCCGTGAAGCACCTGCTCCAGCGCCGCATCCGCCAGTGGACAGAACCTCCACGTGGCCGACACCGCGACAGAGAAGTATCTGCTCCAGCTTTCGCCGCCGCTCGCAGTTAATCTACATCCGCGTCAGCGCAGCATCAGCTTCAGCGCCGTTGCCGACAGTGAAGTGTCCGAGTCACCCTCAGTCGCCGCCGCCAGTGAAGCTCCGCACCAGCGCCGCCACGCTAGTTTGTTAAATAAGTTAAATAAGTAAAATTAATTTTCATAGTTACTATATATAACTATACAATTCTATAAAGCAATTAGAGTAAGGGAGTGTGTGCACAGTGGCTTAAAGTTATGTTGTGATCCCAAGTGAAAACATTAGAGTGCGGATTTTTTCTTCATTTGGTTTCTGTTTTTTTTATTTTTTTTTTTTTGGTCTGCAATTTTAATTTTTGAAAAAAAAAAAAAAATTTATTTATGTATATATGTATATGTATGGATATATATATCTATACATGTATATATATATATATATATATATATAAATTTCTAAATAATTATAGTGGATACCGTACCTAATATATGTATATACATATATATATGTACCTACTATATATATGTATATACATATAAAAGTGAATAGTGACATTAAATAGCGTTATACATACATACATACCTACATGCATATATATACTGAGGGTACACGCCTTCAGCAGTGAGTGATTAGTGCGACTGTGACAGTAATGATAAAAGTCACCAACATCATCATTCCCCGCCCTGGATAAAGATCTTTCTCCTGGATTCGGGGTAAGTCAATTTTTAAATTCTCTCTTTATTCATTCTTGAAGTGTGTGTGCCATTCAAGTTGTAAATTAAATTTTTTTCAAAATTTTTTTATTATTCACTGGAACGAGGTGACGATTAGACGTGCGGGGAGTTCCATGCATAGTTACTAGCATAGTGCACAGCACTATGCGGATAGCCAGTAACACCTGCATGGTTACTTGGCCGACTCGATCGTTCCCTCGTTCCCTTGGTGTAACTGATAATGTCAATAGTAATTTTTTTTTTAAACGCGAATCAACAGAATCAAAATAAAGAAATCGCTAACCCTTGCAAATCACATACATACAGATATACATAACTGAAGCCACCGTGATTAACATCACATGTCAGCTGTGCACAGCTTCGTGCATAAACTTAAAAAAAAAAAAAAAAAAAAAAAAATACTTTTTTGATTATTCTGCTGATTACTACTTTTGAGATATATTATGAAGATACATATAAGCATATAAATACATGTAAATATAATTAATTAATCATAATCCGATTTGAGGAAAACTATTTGTTTTGATATGGAATAGAAAATAAAAAAAAAAATAATGAAATTTGAACTAAATGTAAAATCTTTAAGTCTCATAGTTAATACCAATATTCTTGCTACTATGAAGGGTTAAGTTATAACTTAGGGACATGATTGCGTAAGACAAGGAAATATAATTTCTTCTAGGGGATCTTGACGAACACCATCCAAGATCTTAGGTTGGGTTGGGTATTGAAGGCGAAGGTCCACTTCCATCCAGACCACGCCCCGCTTGTTATCATACGACCCTTTCTCTTCAGCTGTACGTGCACTATTTCGTTGGCTGTGTCGCTTAGTTTTTTTTAGACGTAGCAACATTCTAAAGCTCATTTTTAGAGGGATCCTAAATTTAAAATTTGTGTAGCAGGGAGTCAATCGGGTAGCCAACCCACGCCCACACCGAAAGAGCTACGGTACCAGAGGGTCCCGCCCGGCTGCTTCTGATTGACCCGCCAGGAGAGTTGGGCAGATGTCCTTCTCTCCTATTAGGTATTCTATTTTGCCCAACGTGGAACATGCAAGCCAACCTGGAGCATTAAGGCTCACGCTTGTTACAATAATTTTTGGCTCCCAATCTGGGGCCAACAAGGCATACCAAGACATACCCCGCTTGTTACAAGAATTTTTGGCGCCCAACGTGGGGCTATAAGGTTACACAACGCGTAGCCGCAGGACGGCAAAACGGATCGAAAATTAATTTTTGTGTATTGTTGGATAGTTTAGCCCACATAGAGAGGGTAATCCTAAAAATCACATTTCGGATTCGCCATCCTGTAGTCTCACCTCTCAGGGTGTCTGCAAGCTTATGTGGCTGGGAATTGTAAAGGCCTGGAACCATAGGAGGAACTATGCGCCGGTCTTCTACAAACAGGTGAAGGCAGACATTGAAGTTAGGGTTCTCCTTTCGTCTGTCCCCACCACATACTCTTGTCGTCACCTATGCTCGTTTGCTTTCGTAGTAGATCAATTATGGAAGTTCTCCGCTGAGGATTCTGACTGAGGGAGAGTGCCTCCTCTGGAATCTTGTGTATCTGTAGATTGCGGATATCCTGCCGAGGAGCAACATTTTCTGTTCGGGAAAGGATTCATCCGCGGTGAATCAACGTGACTGTCGAACTACAATTCCTGTTCAAGGATCTGTAATTAGGAGGAGCACAGGAAGGGATCTACCCGCAACTCAGGAATAGACGGTGGAATAAAGTAGTTTCGCGACTACCGAGTTGTTGGGGAGAAACCAAATTGTCTCTTACTACCGCAGTATAATAGTTATAATAGCCCAGTTAATTAGTATGGTATGCAAGCGGAAATTAGTATTTCCTTGACACTCAATCATGTCCCTTATATATATATATTTATATATTTAAAAATAAAATAAACGAAAATAAAATTCAAAAATAAAACCAATTTAAAACTTAGTAAAAATATTTTTATTTAATCAGTTATCGAGTCAGTATTAAGTATCGAAGAAATTTGTTAAATAAACGTTTTGTATCCAAAATGCCGATTCAAAGAAGTCCTCAACAGTTTAGCGAGAGTGCTAGGGGAGCAGAAGGCGAGGTAAACAAGTGTCTTTTGTGTGAGGAGATCATAACGAATGTACAACATTGTTTTTTGACACCTTGTGGGCATGTTTTTCACCAAGAATGCTTAGAGCACCGACTGAGGACTATAAAAGGTTGTCCAACTTGTGGAATAGATTTGGAGATAGAGTACCTTAAGAGGGTTGTGGGAAATTGCTCACCGAGAGCACAGCATAAGATTCAAGAGAGAGTAGTTCCTGCTACCTCACAAATGGTTACAAGAGGAGTAGCTCGTAAACTCTTAGTAGACCCAGTAGAGGAAGTAGCTGCGCAACCACGGGAGCCCAGCAATAGTACCAACCCATCCGATCCAGTGTCACGTCGACGAAGAAAAGGTAGACCTCGGGGGACGGATAGAGCTGCAAACGGTGCAGTTGATTACACCGCCATCCAGGGGATGATTGAACAGACAATGTCAAGATTGATGTCCAATATGCAGTTGCATCCCTCCGAGCGTTCTGCGATTAACAGCGGCAGGCTAGAACCGAGCTGCCATGGCATTTCATCGGGAACGCGTCCGTTAGGTTTCGTACCAAGTCGGGCAGCCGATATCATGCAAAAATGGAATTTGCAGTTTGATGGTTCAGAGGCGGGTTTAACCGTAGATGAGTTTCTGTACCGTGCCAAAGTATTGACAGACGAGACGTTGGACAGTGATTTTACTGCCACCTGCAAGCACTTGCACATTCTATTTAGTGGGAAAGCGAGAGACTGGTACTGGAGGTATCATAAGCAGGTTCCTCAAATAGTCTGGGCTGAGTTTGGCAAGGCTTTAAAATCTCAATATGGTGATTATCGATCAGTTTTCCGATGCAAGGAGCAAGTTCGCTCGCGCAAACAGAAAAGCGGAGAGTCGTTCGCGATGTTCTATGACGCTGTCGCTGCATTATTGGATAAATTTTCGATAATTATGCCAGAAGAGGAGTTGTTAGAAATTCTGCATCACAATCTTTTACCCGAAACGAGGCAACAGTTGATATATCAGCCGGTACACACCATAAGTCATCTCAGACGATTGGTTCAAATGCAAGAAGCTTTGAAAATAGATTTGCGTGTGCGTAGCGAGGTAGTTGGAGGATCGCGAGGTACTTTCACACGACAGGTGTGTGAGGTAAGCGAGACCTCCGCCGCTCAAAATGAGGTAGAAGTTGTATCTCAAGTCGAAGTGGCAGCGGTGAGACCCTGTGCTAATGCCAAATGCTGGAATTGCCAGAGAGAAGGTCATATGTGGGAGAATTGCTTGGCCGAACGAAACGTTTTTTGCTACGGATGCGGCGCTCCCAATATCTACAAGCCGCAATGCCCAACTTGTATTGGTAGGAAGTCGGAAAACCGGAAGAGGGGAGCAGTCAGCACCAACAGGCTGCCCCTATCCCAATATATCTGTTTAGAAGCAATTCGACGATTGAGTCGAATTTTGAAAAGGACGATGTTGCCCAACTTCGCGCCTATAGCCGGTCACTTCCATATGAAGAGCGACTGACTCATTATCATCAGGTGCGCGAGCGCATATTTTCTGATAGCAATAAGTCCAGGTCTAGAAATGCCATTCGCATTAAAAAATATTATGCACAAGCCCGAACCTTTCAAAAAGCATTGATTTCTTCTGTTTTTAGTTGCACCACCGACATGCGTCCCTATGCCCGCGTCTCTTTTAACGAATATCAAGAGTTAGGGTTATTGGATACTGGAGCAAATGTCAGTTGTGTCGGTGCATCTTTGGCGTCGGAAATTCGAGGCAGGGATCTCCCTTGCAAGTCTATTTGTTCGTCGGTTAGGACAGCAGATGGCAAAGCACATGAGGTTATTGGAGTTTGGCCTGGTGTAATGTGTTATCAAGGACAACGGAAACAAATCTGGTTGTACATCATTCCATCGCTCAATCAGAGATTGATTTTGGGGGTTGACTTTTGGAAAATTTTCGCTCTTGCACCAAACATTATAAATGCCATCGCCCCACCCACAGAAACCTCGAGTGAGGAGAGCTCTGGTGATTTTTACAGTTTATCGGATTTAGAAAAACAACAGTTAGCTGTCGTAAAACAATTATTTCCCAACTGTGACCAGAGTCTAGGAAGGACTAGCCTTCTTAAACACCATATTGAGGTTGGTGAGGCCAAGCCAGTGAAGCAACGGTTCTATCCCGTAAGTCCAGCAGTAGAAAAATTGCTATTTGCAGAGATAGACCGAATGTTGGAACTCGATGTCATTGAGCCTTCGTCTAGCGCCTGGAGTTCCCCAATGAGGTTAGTGATCAAACCTAACAAGGTACGTTTATGTCTTGACGCGAGGAGACTGAATGACGTAACTAAAAAGACGCTTACCCATTGCCTAGTATTGATGGAATTTTTGCACGGCTCCCTAAGGCAAATTTAATCAGCAAATTAGACCTTAAGGATGCATACTGGCAGATTGAGTTAGACGAAGAATCCAAGCCGTTGACAGCTTTCACTGTTCCCGGGAGGCCGTTGTACCAATTCAAGGTCATGCCCTTTGGTCTGTGCAATGCTCCCTCGACTATGTGTCGGCTGGTGGATACTATTATCCCACCCGATCTTCGACATTGTGTCTTCGGTTATCTTGACGATCTTTGCATTGTTTCCGAAGACTTTGACTCACATTTAGCAGTACTCGTCCGTCTAGCAACCGAATTTCGAAAGGCTCGATTAACTCTCAACATCGCAAAGAGTCATTTTTGTGTCACTAAAGTTAATTACCTTGGCTATATAATTGGCAGTGGTGGAATCTGCACTGATCCTGACAAAATCGATTGTATACGGAAGTGGCCGCCACCGAAAAACATCAGGCAGGTTCGAGGATTTTTAGGCGTCTGTGGCTGGTACCGAAGATTCATACAGAACTTTGCGGAGCGCACGTTTCCTATTACGGAAACACTGAGTTCCAAAAAGAAGTTCTTATGGACTCCAACGGCTCAAACGGCAATGGACGAACTAAAAATTCTTCTGACTTCGGCTCCAGTTTTGCAAAACCCAGATTTTGAAAAAAAATTTTTCCTCCATTGTGATGCTAGTGACTTCGGAATTGGGGCAGTATTAGTTCAATTATCCGAGGAAGAGGCGGAACAGCCTATAGCATACATGTCCAAAAAATTGAGTAGAGCACAAAGGAACTATAGTGTAACGGAACGGGAATGTCTCGCTGTCATACTTGCTATCGAGAAATTTCGTTGCTATCTCGAGCTACAAGAGTTTGAAGTAGTAACGGATCACTCGAGTTTGATATGGCTAATGCGCCAGCAGAACGTGTCGGGAAGATTAGCTAGATGGGTCTTCCGTTTACAGCAGTTCAAATTCACTGTATCGCATCGGAAGGGAAAGGAACACATTGTTCCAGATGCTTTATCGCGACTGAATGAGGGAGAAATAGACGAGATTATTTTAGGACCATTGGTAGACTTGACATCCAAAGAATTTGAAGAAGAAGAATACCAAACCCTTGTACGGAAGTTTCAGGAGAATCCTTCCAAGTTCCCTGATATCCAAGTGAAGCCGCCCTTTATATATATCCGTACCGAGTATGCCACCGGAGATAAGGCTCAGGAAACGAAGTCGTGGAAGCTTTGGGTTCCAACGCAACTACGCCATGCGGTCTTGTCACAGGCTCATGAGTCTGTCACCTCAGCTCACGGGGGCATTCATAAGACTCTGGAAAGGATCCGACTCCATCTATTTTGGCCTGGTCTAGTGTCCGATGTTAAGAATTTTGTGCGGAAGTGTGAGCTTTGTAAAACTTCGAAAGCTCCTAATTATATTATGAGACCTCTAATGGGAGTATATCAGGCCACTGGTCGGCCATTTCAAAAACTGTATATTGATTTATTAGGACCCTATCCAAGGAGTAAGTCCGGAAATATTGGATTATTGATTGTACTAGATCATTACAGCAAATATCATTGGCTGCATCCTCTGAAGAAGTTCACCTCTGAGGCCATTCGCAGCTTTCTCCTACACACTATCTTTCATGGTTTTGGAGTGCCGGAGATAGTTGTGAGTGACAATGGCTCGCAGTTCAAGGCGAACGACTTCAATGCTTGGTTGACTGAAATGGGCATTAAACATGTATATACAGCACTGTATTCCCCACAAAGCAACGCAGCTGAGAGAGTCAATAGATCACTGCTGGCCGCTGTACGTACCTTTTGCAATCCGATCAAACCGAATGGGACAGGCACTTGACAGCTATTTCTTGTTCTCTACGCTCATCTGTGCATCAATCGCTAGGAGTGTCCCCCTTCAGGCTCTTGTTTGGTATAGATATGATAACTCATGGAGCAGACTATCAATTATTAAAGGAGTTAAGTCTGTTAGAGGAACCCGGAATTCCGTTGAAAAGAGAAGACGCGTTAGCATTGATGAGGGGAGAAGCACAAAAGCGAATACGCTTAGCATACGATCGTAATGCCAACTGGTATAACCTTCGTGCCAAACCAGTGTCTTTTCGGGAAGGTCAGGAGGTGTTTCGTCGTAATTTTGTTCAGAGCAAGTTCTCACAAAATTTTAACGCCAAACTGGCTCCACAATTTGTCAAATGTAGAGTTCGTCGTAAATTAGGAAATTGTTATTATTGCCTAGAAGACTTGCAGGGACGAGAGGTAGGCACTTTCCACGCCAAGGACATTAAAGCCTGATTCCCGCTAATTGTTCCTACTCAAGGGTGTAAAATTATCGGGTTTTGTAACGGACGGAGTTTCGTAAAGAGCAAACAATGCTTGATCGACTTTTCGACAAAATTGTCGGGTGTACGATCAAGTGCACTGCTTGCAGTAGAAGAGTATTGAGTGCAGTTCCATAAGCTTAATAGAGAGCGGTACTCACCGCAAAACTTTGAGCTTATCTTAGATTAAAGCTTGCGCTCATCTTCAATGCTCTCTCTACTGCAATGACACTTGGCCTTTAATCGCACCCAATGCCAAGCATTTCCGGCAAAATAGGGTATATAAAGGCTGCGCCGACTGATATCGGCCTCTTTCAGTCTAATTAATTTCGGTTGCGTACAGACGTATTCGCGAGTCATAAATTTTTTTGACTAACACGTTTTCCTGCCAAGTGGCATGGGTCAACGTGTCCCGAGGAGTCCGCCGCCATCGCGCTCGTAGAGCATCTGCTCCAGCCGCCTCCGTATAATCTACAGAAGTCACCGCCGCCCGTGAAGCACCTGCTCCAGCGCCGCATCCGCCAGTGGACAGAACCTCCACGTGGCCGACACCGCCGCCCGTGAAGCACCTGCTCCAGCGACGCAGCCGCCAGTGGACAGAACTTCCACGTGGCCGACACCGCCGCCAGTGGACAGAACCTCCACGTGGCCGACACCGCCGCCCGTGAAGCACCTGCTCCAGCGCCGCATCCGCCAGTGGACAGAACCTCCACGTGGCCGACACCGCCGCCAGTGAAGCATCTGCTCCAGCCGCCTCCGTATAATCTACAGAAGTCACCGCCGCCCGTGAAGCACCTGCTCCAGCGCCGCATCCGCCAGTGGACAGAACCTCCACGTGGCCGACACCGCCGCCCGTGAAGCACCTGCTCCAGCGCCGCATCCGCCAGTGGACAGAACCTCCACGTGGCCGACACCGCGACAGAGAAGTATCTGCTCCAGCTTTCGCCGCCGCTCGCAGTTAATCTACATCCGCGTCAGCGCAGCATCAGCTTCAGCGCCGTTGCCGACAGTGAAGTGTCCGAGTCACCCTCAGTCGCCGCCGCCAGTGAAGCTCCGCACCAGCGCCGCCACGCTAGTTTGTTAAATAAGTTAAATAAGTAAAATTAATTTTCATAGTTACTATATATAACTATACAATTCTATAAAGCAATTAGAGTAAGGGAGTGTGTGCACAGTGGCTTAAAGTTATGTTGTGATCCCAAGTGAAAACATTAGAGTGCGGATTTTTTCTTCATTTGGTTTCTGTTTTTTTTATTTTTTTTTTTTTTTTGTTCTGCAATTTTAATTTTTGAAAAAAAAAAAAAAAATTTATTTATGTATATATGTATATGTATGGATATATATATCTATACATGTATATATATATATATATATAAATTTCTAAATAATTATAGTGGATACCGTACCTAATATATGTATATACATATATATATGTACCTACTATATATATGTATATACATATAAAAGTGAATAGTGACATTAAATAGCGTTATACATACATACATACCTACATGCATATATATACTGAGGGTACACGCCTTCAGCAGTGAGTGATTAGTGCGACTGTGACAGTAATGATAAAAGTCACCAACATCATCATTCCCCGCCCTGGATAAAGATCTTTCTCCTGGATTCGGGGTAAGTCAATTTTTAAATTCTCTCTTTATTCATTCTTGAAGTGTGTGTGCCATTCAAGTTGTAAATTAAATTTTTTTCAAAAATTTTTTTATTATTCATTGGAACGAGGTGACGATTAGACGTGCGGGGAGTTCCATGCATAGTTACTAGCATAGTGCACAGCACTATGCGGATAGCCAGTAACACCTGCATGGTTACTTGGCCGACTCGATCGTTCCCTCGTTCCCTTGGTGTAACTGATAATGTCAATAGTAATTTTTTTTTAAAACGCGAATCAACAGAATCAAAATAAAGAAATCGCTAACCCTTGCAAATCACATACATACAGATATACATAACTGAAGCCACCGTGATTAACATCACATGTCAGCTGTGCACAGCTTCGTGCATAAACTTAAAAAAAAAAAAAAAAAAAAATACTTTTTTGATTATTCTGCTGATTACTACTTTTGAGATATATTATGAAGATACATATAAGCATATAAATACATGTAAATATAATTAATTAATCATAATCCGATTTGAGGAAAACTATTTGTTTTGATATGGAATAGAAAATAAAAAAAAAAAAAATAATGAAATTTGAACTAAATGTAAAATCTTTAAGTCTCATAGTTAATACCAATATTCTTGCTACTATGAAGGGTTAAGTTATAACTTAGGGACATGATTGCGTAAGACAAGGAAATATAATTTCTTCTAGGGGATCTTGACGAACACCATCCAAGATCTTAGGTTGGGTTGGGTATTGAAGGCGAAGGTCCACTTCCATCCAGACCACGCCCCGCTTGTTATCATACGACCCTTTCTCTTCAGCTGTACGTGCACTATTTCGTTGGCTGTGTCGCTTAGTTTTTTTTAGACGTAGCAACATTCTAAAGCTCATTTTTAGAGGGATCCTAAATTGAAAATTTGTGTAGCAGGGAGTCAATCGGGTAGCCAACCCACGCCCACACCGAAAGAGCTACGGTACCAGAGGGTCCCGCCCGGCTGCTTCTGATTGACCCGCCAGGAGAGTTGGGCAGATGTCCTTCTCTCCTATTAGGTATTCTATTTTGCCCAACGTGGGGCCAACAAGGCATACCAAGACATACCCCGCTTGTTACAAAACTCATATAGACACAGTCAATAGGCGCGCCATAACATTAGTCGACAGCTTTAACGAAGCTCGATTATTAATATACCAACATAAAGACGTATTAACCAGTGAACATTGGTCAGAATCGTCAAGGCTTCCTAATAAGACTTAGAAATAATATACAGACAGCCAAGGACAAGCATAGTTTAAATATAAATATACCTTCTATCTTAAATACACCTGTAAAGTTAGAACTAGATGTTATTCTTGAAGTTCAGGCTGAGGATATTCAATTAGATGAAGAAGACTTAGCAAATCTAACAATTCCCGCTGTTATCACACTGGACTCCAAAGATATTTCATCTGAAAGTGAAGATAGTGCCGACAACAGCCTTATAATGGTTGACACAGCCGCCGCCCAGAGGGCATATATAAGGGAAATTGCACAAGCAATCCCAGAATTCGATGGAAAGAAAACCCATCTTGAAAAATTTTTAACGGCATTAAAGCTTGTCAATCTAACAAAGGGAAATTATGAAAAAATTGCCATAGAAGTGATTAAATCAAAAATTACAGGAACGACAATCAATAAAATAAAAAATGAAACCACAATAAGTGGTATTATTGCCAAATTAAAAGCCGTAGTTGTCGGTGAAACACCCGCCAACATAAAGGCAAAAATGGACACATTAACGCAGAAAGGCAAAACAGCCACTCAGTTCATAACTGAACTAGAAAATCTGCGACAGCTTCTTGAAGCTGTTTATATAGACCAAGGCATACCATCTGAAAATGCTGACATGCTCAGCACTATAGAAGCCGTTAACACAATGATTAGTAAAACTAGTCACGAAAGTGTTAAAACCATTTTGGAGTCTGGTGTTTTCACTACCAAGGATGCTGCCGTTAGCGCATACATCCGTACTAGTACAAGACTTACTGGTAGTGTGAATACAGTTATGTACTCTAAAAGAGGGAATAACAACTACTGTGGTAGTAACAATCGTGGTAACTATCGTGGTAGAGGCAATGGTAACTACCAATACAGAGGAAATAATAACTACAATCACCGTAGAGGCCGAGGCAAGGGAAACAACAATTCCATCCGTAAGCAATGTAAGAGTAGCCCAGAACAATCAGGGAAACTCCCAATAACCCTCAGATGTTCAGCAGTAGGAAATTATGCGGTTCATACCATCAATCTTAGTTTAAATATTTTTGTTGAATTTTCTAATTTAAAGACAAATAAAAAACTTGTATTTTTAATAGATACCGGTGCAGACATATCTCTGCTAAAGGAAAATTCTGATATCTTTCATGATATCCAAATAAATAAGAAAATAAATATTCAAGGCATAGGACAAGACATAATACAGTCCAAAGGACTGATTTCAATAGAGATACAGACAGGCAAATACATAATTCCACACGATTTTCACTTAGTAGATTTACACTTCGCAATACCTTGTGACGCAATAATAGGCATTGACTTCATTAAGAAATTCAATTGCCAGTTAGATTTCAAACCGAATGAAGATTGGCTCATAATGAGACCGAATAATTTAAATTTTCCAATTTATGTTCCAATAACATACAGTTCTGGTAATAATTCAATTGTTCTACCAGCAAGTCAGAAAAATTCACCTATCATCAGTTGAGGATAGTGTATTAATCCCAAACCAGGAAATCAAAAGAGGTATCTACGTTGCAAATACAATTGCAACAACTAAAAATGCATTTGTCCGATTACTAAATACGACCAATACAGATCAAGTAGTAGATATTAAAAATTTGTCATATGAACCACAAGAAAATAGAGAAAAAACTGTGTTATCTCAATTAGCTATTGACTAATTTATGCACAAAGTTTAGTGACGTATTCGGACTCGAAACCGAATCGTTCACTACCAACAACTTTTACAAACAAAAGCTAAGATTGAAGGGTGATGAACCAGTTTACATAAAAAATTACCGAAACCCTCAAAGTCAAGTAGATGAGATACAAGTCCAAGTACAAAAATTAATCGACAATAAAATAGTCGAACCGTCTGTATCTCCTTATAACAGCCCACTGTTGTTAGTTCCGGAAAAATCCCTCCCAGGATCTGATAAGAAAAAATGGCGATTAGTAATTGACTATCGTCAAATTAATAAAGAACTGTTGTCGGATAAATTCCCGCTCCCTAGAATTGATGACATCTTGGATCAACTATGAAGAGCAAAATACTTTTCATGTCTTGATTTAATGTCAGGATTTCATCAAATTGAACTCGAAAAAAGTTCAAGAGATATAACGTCTTTCTCAACAAACAATGGCTCGTATCGCTTCACGCGATTGCCATTCGGTTTAAAAATAGCGCCAAATTCTTTCCAGAGAATGATGAACCTTCTCAAGCTTTCCTTTATATGGATGATTTAATAGTCATTGGTTGTTCCGAAACACATATGCTCAAAAACTTAACTGATGTTTTTGAGAAATGTAGGAAATACAATCTTAAATTACATCCTGAAAAATGTTCATTTTTCATGCATGAAGTCACATTTTTGGGACACAAATGCACAGATAAAGGAATCTTGCCTGACGACAAAAAATACGACGTCATCAAAAATTACCCAGTCCCACATGATGCGGACAGCGCTAGACGATTCGTTGCATTCTGCAACTACTATAGACGTTTTATCAAAAATTTTGCCGACTATGCTCGTCACATAACATGATTATGTAAAAAAAATGTAAAATTCGAATGGACAGCTGATTGTCAGCACGCATTTGATCATCTCAAATCGGCACTAATAAATCCGAATTTATTACAATACCCAGATTTTAGCAAAGAATTTTGCATAATAACAGATGCCAGTAAACAAGCATGTGGAGCAGTTTTAACTCAAAACAAAAATGGACTCCAACTTCCAGTTGCTTATGCATCAAGATCGTTTACTAAGGGTGAAAGTAATAAAAGTACAACAGAACAAGAATTGGCAGCAATTTATTGGGCAATAACTTACTTCAGACCATATATCTATGGTAGACACTTCACTGTCAAAACAGATCACAGACCATTAACAAACTTGTTCTCAATGGTAAATCCAAGTTCAAAGCTAACGCGTATGAGACTTGAATTAGAGGAGTATAATTTTACAGTCGAATATCTGAAGGGTAAAGACAATTTTGTAGCGGATGCGTTATCAAGAATAACCATTCAACAGCTACAGAAAATATACGTATCAATAGAGAAAGTCACTACAAGATACCAAAGTAGACAAAATTCCTGCGCAGGAAAAGAAAAAATAGAATTGCCAAGGCAATCTATAGAAAAAGCTTCAAAGCCCAACGTATATGAAGTCATTAACAATGACGAAGTACGTAAAGTAGTGACCTTGCATGTAAAAAATATGCTATGTTTTTTTAAACATGGTAAGAAAATTACTGCAAGATATAATGATAGCGATTTATATACCAATGGAACTCTTGATTTAGGTCAATTTTTCCAAAGGCTTGAAATGCAAGCCGGTATAAATAAAATCAGCCAACTCAAAGTGGCACCGTGGGAAAATATCTTTGAACACGTTTCAATCGATAATTTCAAAAATATGGGCAATAAAACATTAATTTCATTGAGAGTAGCGCTACTCAACCCGGTGACCAAAATAGAAACAATAAAAGAAAAAGAAGCTCTATTGTCTACATTCCATGACGATCCAATTCAAGGAGGTCACACAGGCATCTCAAAAACCTTGGTCAAGGTCAAAAGACTATTACTATTGGATAGGTATGACTCGAGATATTACCGAATACATACGAAAATGTCCAAAATGCCAAAAATCAAAAGTGACAAGAAAAATAAAAACTCCTTTAACCATAACTGAAACGCCAACACATGCTTTCGACAGGGTTATAGTAGACACCATTGGTCCACTACCAAGGTCTGAAAATGGAAATGAATACGCAGTCACATTAATTTGTGATCTGACTAAATATCTAGTCGCAATTCCAATTCCAAACAAAAATGCTAACACAGTAGCAAATGCGATTTTTGAGAATTTTATTCTAAAGTACGGTCCAATGAAGACGTTCATTACGGACATGGGAACAGAATACAAAAATTCTATAATAAATGATTTGTGCAAGTATTTACACATAAATAACATAACATCAACTGCACACCACCACCAGACACTTGGAACAGCCGAAAGAAGTCACAGAACTTTCAATGAATACATACGTTCATATATATCGGTTGATAAAACTGATTGGGACGTTTGGATCCAATATTTCGTTTACTGTTTCAACACAACCCCATCTATGGCACATGACTATTGTCCATATGAACTTGTTTTTGGTAAAACAAACAATTTACCAAAACATTTTAATAGCAAAGAGAATATAAACCCCTTATATAATATAGATGATTATGCTAAGGAAAGTAAATATAGATTAGAAATAGCATACAAAAGAGCTAGAATTATGTTAGAAGAAAATAAGAAAAATAATAAAGAATTATATGATAAAAAAGTAATAAGCATAGATATATCAGTAGGAGATAAAGTTTTATTAAAAAATGAAGTAGGACATGAGTTAGTTAATCAATACACAGGGCCCTATAAGGTAGAAAGTATAGAAGAACCAGATAATATAGTAATCTCAGATAATAGAAATAAAAAACAAAAGGTTCATAAGAATAGAATAAAGATTTTTAATTCATTATCATTTACAATATGTACAACAAAAGTAAAATTGTGCAAAAGCAAAAAAAAATTAAATATAAAAAAAACATCATTAAATAAATATATAAAATAACTTCAATAGATTACGTTATTTTTCAAAAGAAGGGAGATGTAATATGCACATATGTTGCAAGTAGCGAGGGTCCACTGTACCCAACACTTTATTTGCAGCAACACATTGTTGCAGTATAAAATATGAAATATGATCGCCCACTTATGAATTGGTCTAAGTCAGCATTCCCACGCTATCCGCTAGTGCCAAGCACATATGTACGTAAGACTCTCTCAGCGTGTATGCCCATGTGACATACTCGCTCTCTTTTAGCATAGCACGTAAGCTTATACATATTTAAGAGAAGAGAATGCAGCCGCTCTGCTGCCGGCAGAACTGGCAGCGTAGCGCGCATCATAAATGTAACGCGAACGAATAAGAAATCATTAATAAAATAGATGTCAACCAAACAACTGTTTTTGTGTCAATTAAATCTAAAAGAGATATAACACCACAGATGTAATTTGTTTGACTTTGGGTTGGCTCACTTTGCTTACATTTTTTACACGCAAGCAACCGGTTGAAAAACAATTCGATGCTGTAGGACTACGTATATAACTCGATTGTACTTTGAAGCGGATCACTGTTATTGATATTATGTCAGAAATGTTTAATTTTTAATGACTAATGTTAGGGAATTCATAATTCTTTTTAATTTGAAACAGAGTAAACGAATTTAGCGGATTGTTACTTATAGATAGTTTATTTTCCGAAAAATTAGGATTTTATTTTGAATCCCTTGAACTGTTAATTAAGCTTTTTCCTATTATCTATTTTCCAATCTCTTTAATTTCTTAGAGATGAAGTTGTATGCTGTCGATTTGTTTCTTAGATTTGCTTTTCTTTTTAATTTGTTTCAATTGATTTCTTTGATTTGTTGTTTCACTTTGTTAATAACTTATTATCTAACGCTTACAAAATAATTCCGATTTTGGCTTTTTTTTAAAGTCAACTTTTAAGGATAACTCGCGAATTAAAACTGTCAGGTACCTGCTCGGGCGCCAATTAGAACATTCGGTGTTTTAGTTTATAAAAAATATATTTTGCGAGCGGAGCTCGACTTGCTTGTTTATTCAGAACAATTTTGGAGCTAACTAAATGACTTAATTGAATTAATAATGTTGACGCTACTGCTTGTTGTTCTGGCTGCGTCGACGTTGCCGTTGCGGTTGGCGTTGTTGTTGCTGGCTGCTATTATTGGTGCCGACGTCTGGTGGTCTCACCGTCTGGTTCCCAGGGTGTTGACCGAATACTGATGTGCTGATGCAGCGCACGTGGACTATGGTTGCGCGCTGGTCTCCGTGGTTCTGCACTGGTCCCTTTTGCGTAAGCTCGGGGATGGTGTTACCGTCTGGGAGAATTGACTGGGGGTCGATATGCTGACAAGGCGCACGTGTAACATATTCATCCGCTGGATGCGTGGCTGTGGTGTTTGTGCCACTTCGTGAGAACATATCCGTTGTTAACTTATTTATTTATTTATTTAATGTCAACTATAAACAGTCGACAGAAATTAATTAATATGTAACATTACAATAAAATTTAAAAATGATTAAATTAAATATATAAAATAAATTATATATATGTTTAAAAATTAAAAATTAGAATTAAATTAAAATAAAAATAATAAATAAATAGTTCTGGGGTGAATAAATGTAAATTGATTCAACATTTGTTGCTAGGATTGGGGAAACCCAGGAAAACCCAATCAAATCAATGACCACCACCAGAGATTATGTGATTAATGTGTGAGTAAATGTTCTAAGATTAAGGCTTTATTAGTAGAAACAGACGACTCTAATCTAATAACCCCGTAAAGTCTGTTAAACTCAGAACAAAGTACTCTAAAAGGTTCATGCATAAGGTAATTAGTAGGGCAAGTGCTAATTTTTAATAAGGAAAAGAAACGGGTAGATCTGATAGGAATTGAAAAGTTTAATTTGTTAAGCAAGAAAGGAGAGTTAATATCACCATTGATAAGTTTCAGAATGAAAGTTACACCCAGCATAGTGCGACGGTGAGAAAGAGAAGGAAGATTAATTAATAGTAATCTACTAGGATATGGCGGTAGGTTAAGCTGTGGTGACCAGTTTAAGTTTCTTAGTGCGAAAATTAGAAACTTCTTTTGCACCGACTCGATTTTGTCTTTGTGAGTCTGATACTGTGGTGACCACAAACAGGACCCATACTCGAGAATGGGACATAAAGCTGTTTAGTCGTATAAGGGTCATTGAATTCCTTAGACCAACGCTTAATGAAACCTAAGACCTTCATGGCTTTATTTACCATGAACTCAATGTGATCGTTGAATGAGAGTTTACGATCAAGTAAGATGCCTAGGTCATTGATTTGAGATATATTCTCAAGAAGATGGCCGTCTAAAAAGTATTCAGCGTGCACAGGTTGTGTTCTGCAAAAAGTCATGGCTTTGAGCAATTGAGGGCAATAAGATTGGTTTTACACCATGAATTGAAAATATTTAGATCAGCTTGCAACAAAGAAGCAGAAATAGGATCCTTATAAGAGAGGCATAATTTAACGTCATCTGGATACATCAAAACAGCACTATTCTTAATAATAGACGGAAGGTCATTAATAAATAAATTGAAAAGCAATGGTCCGAGGTGGCTACCTTGGGGCACTCCTGAATAAACAAAGATCTGCTTAGAAAGGGCAGAATTGAACATAACTCTTTGAGTTCTATTTTTAAGATAATTGGAAATCCAGTTCATAAGAGTATGAGGAAAACCAAGAAGCGATAACTTGTGCATTAGGAGAGTATGGTTTACAGAATCAAATGCTTTACTGAAGTCAGTGTAGATAACATCCGTTTGCATCGTACTATGAAATCCACTAATGACAATAGAGGAGAGTTCCAATAAGTTTGTTGTAGTAGATTTGGATCTCACAAAGCCATGCTGGGTTGGTGAGATGATTGAGCTACATAAGTGTTGCAGTTGAGAAGTAATGATTTTCTCGAATAATTTAGGAATAGCAGACGACTTAGAAATAGCTCTATAGTTCATGACGTCAGATTTAGAACCTTTTTTGTGTAAGAGAATAACATAAGATTCTTTCCATAACTTAGGAAATAATCCGGTGGAAACGGACAAACAAAAAAGTTTAAGAATTGGCTTACAGAGCGAATTTGCACAGTATCTGAGAACACAGCCAGGCACCCCATCTGGCCCAGGAGAAAAAGATGGCTTGACCAAACTCAGCTCACAACCTAGCAAACTTTCCGTAATCTGCGGACCGAAAACAGAATTAGCTGGATAAATTCTATAAGGATAAGGAGACATAGAATCGTAAATCTTAGACGAATAAGTATCCTGGAAAAAATCTGCAAATAAGTCCGAAATATATTGATCGGTACTAGCTGTTTTCTCGTTTAGCGTTAGAGAAGAAGGATATGTAGCAGCTCGCCGTTTTAGATTTACAAAATTATAAAACTGCTTAGGGTCTTTGGCAAATTGTAATCTACAGCGAGTTAAATATGCACTAGAGCAACGGTGGTTCAGAGTATCAAAGCCAGACTTAGCGCTGACATACCTTGAAAAATCAATAAGCCTACCAGATAATTTGAACTTTTTGTAAAGCTTGGATTTTAAATTTTTAAGTCTACAAAGTTCCCTAGGAACACTCGATTCAAAAATAGAGTTAATAGCTCTATAAAAAATGTCAATCGCACATTCTAAATTATTAGAAGAGTACAATTCCGACCAATCGTAGTTATTAAATAAAATATTGAGATCACTAAAGTTTACTTTACGAAAACAGTAGTGTTTAGTGGTTGGAAGTGTTTTATTTTGCTGCCCGGATGGTGACAGCAAACGCATCTTCAGGTGAAACTAAAGGATCAATTCTTACAACAGTATCGCATACCTGATCTGATACAAAGACAAGATCAAGTATTCGGTTCCTGCTATTTCGAATTGAGTTGACCTGAGATAGATTTAGTTCAAGAAGTCCCGACAGAAACTCGTTAGAAGTCATTAAGTCGTTGTTATCCGACCAAATAACATCGGGCAAGTTAAAGTCACCAACAACTACCAAACAATCTTTATCCAAAAGCATGCTGGACAAAGATTGAATTACCGTTAAGTGAGCTAGGTATACAGATAAATCAGACTGGGGAGGAATATATGAACAGGAAATATATAAGTTAATGTTATGAATTCGCACTTTCACACATACAATTTCTATATTAGTGGGGGAGTTATTTACTAATTGCGATACAAGATTAGATTTTATCGCAATAAGGACGCCTCCACCTTTTCTATCCATTCTATCACATCTATAAGTAACAAAAGAGGTGAAAGTATAGATGCATCAAGAATGTCAGGTTTAAGCCAGGTCTCAGTAAATGCCAAAATGTTATGTTCGAAAGAAAAACTATCTACATAAAGGTTAGAAAGTTTTGACTTAAGGCCTCTAACATTCTGATAAGCTAACAGAATTGAAGAATTTATTAGTTTTTTGACGGAACATTAGTAGGAAGAGAAGGGGGAACAGAAGACTTATGTCTCTTTTGCGGACTGTACTCCTTTACAACAATATCCTCCAGCCAAAAAGCATTAGTACAAATAGTACTAAATGCACTTGTGGGGACAGATATTTTAAAGGAGGAAATTTCTCTGTGATGCTTAAATTTAAATTTCTCAACGGACATGTTGGGACAATTATTATTAAGCTTCTTTAAAATATACGCCTTAACATCTTCAGTTGAAGTTTCAGATGCCAGGCGAGAAATAAAAATTTGGCGTCTATTAGGTACAGACTTAAGAGGTCTGGCAGTCTCCACTACGCAAGGAAGAACATTTGCAGGCGTGGGATGCTTAGGGGAATTAAACACCCGAAGATGATTAACCTCAGATGATACAAGAGGCATATCATTGGAAGGCCTACCTTTCTTGGGTTTATTGGGTTTAGAGCTACGTGGGTTTGAAATAGCTGCAGAAGGAATTGATTCAGGAATATGTTCAGTAGTCATAACCGGAGTAATAATTACCTCCGGTGGTGAGCTACTGGAAGAAGGCACACCCAGAATAGACGGCTCAGGAAAAATTTTAAAATTATTAAACTTAAATTCCATTGCTTGGAATTCCTTGTGAAGAAGGTCAAAGTTTTTTTTAAAGCACAGAAATTATTGCGCGTATGCATTGCAAATGATTGCATATTAATTTCCGTCTCACGGCAAGCTTCACAACACCATTTAAGACCCATCTTATTGGCGATGTAATCTTTCACACGCGCGGTGAAACCTGCACATTTAACATGAGCTAGATTGTCACACAACCAGCAGCTTATAAAATCAGCCTTAGGATCGGACATTACCTTACAGACTTTAATGCAGCACGAAGTCATGATGTAAGGAAAATATGAGATCGAATAAAGAAATTGAGAAATTATGGGAAGTGAGTTATGTTTGAAATGTAACTAAACTTGTGTTGAGTGCTGTAGAAAAACACAATATCACAATGCAAACAAAGCAAGAGAGACAATGAGGTACAGTTAATGTTAAGAACTGACGTTAAAAGCGCAAGCTATACAGATAAGCATGCAATGAGAGAGCGCAAAGTTAGAAGAGTGAAGAAAAGTAACAGACGAAAAAAAGAAAAAGCAATAAACTCAGCTGTTAGCGACGCGCACTGTTTGTAAAATATACAAATAAAATGCAATTATTTATTAGTAAACGCACGAAGTTTGACACTAGCACCAGTAGTAACGCACTACACAATAATATTGTTAAAATCGGTACTTTTTAAAGTATTAAACTACAGCACGTATAAAAGATATCAAGTAATTTAATAGAGCAAAATTAGACACGTCTACTTTGTACAACAACGAAGTGTTATGATGATATGTAATAGTTGAGCATAACACACATTTATGTATGTAGAAATATACTAATTTATCGCCAAAATAGTGAACCTCTTAGTTAGTATAATTAATTGTGAAAGTGATTAAGAGGAAGTAACTCCAGTGCATTGAACTTGTACGGCTGATTATTGTCGCTTGCATGTTTATTTGCATTTTTTGCTTTTAATCGCCCCCCACCAACCCCTTAGTCAAAATACTCGCAGCCGCTGTAAAGTGTAAGCAGGTAGTATGTATATATGTACAAAAATTATTCCGCAAGCCAGCTGCACTGTCGCTCCCTTGGTTGAGCATATTAGTGCTATATCTCGTTTGCTCCCTCGAATCGTTGAACTCCCCAATCGTAGTCCGAGATATATATCAATATTAGGATAATTAAATACAATAGTTTTTTTAGATTATTCAAAATTTTATTAATAATAACAAAAAAATATAAAAAATTGGTGATTAATACATCTAGTTTATAAATTTTCAAAATGGCTCAGAAAGATTCTCTTGAAGTGTGCAAAAAGAAACTTGCTATTTGCGTAAAAAGCATCAGAAGGATGTACGACCAAGTTTTAAACGAGAGTATAGGTCTAGATCTCACAGAATCGGAGTGACGTTTAGAACTGTTGTCCGCTCACATTGACAGTGCCTTGAAATATCAAGGCAGGATAGAGACGTTCGATAGCGACGATGAATATCGGTGCGAGTTAGAGGATATTTGCATTTCAGCGAAGGCAAGGCTGAAGGAATTGGTGAAATCTTTATCCGCAACATCATCAACTTTATTAGCCTTTCGAGACTCTTGTTCATATGACCAATCTATCCCGCGCATTGAGAAGTTCAATCATCTCATTTCATGTCTCTCTGGTGAGGCTCTTGGAACGGTGAGAGCGGTTCAAGTCACCGAGGGCAATTATGAAAAAGGAATGGCAAGTCTAAAAAGAGTGTATGATAATGAAACTATCACGGCTCTTTTTAAATTGCCCAAAATCTCACAGCCCTCCGCACCACCGTTGAGAAATTTGATTGATACAGTCTCTGCAATATGCGGGTCTTTATTGTCGATAGGTGATGACCGAAAAATTGCCAATGCAATTTTCATTCACATAGTCATGAACAAAGTTGAAGCAGTCACGAAGGAGAAGTGGGAAGAGCAGCTCGATTACACGAAGATTCCATTGTTAAGTGAGTGTGAAACTGCGCTTAATCGTCGATATAAACACTTGTCCGTTGCACATTCGACTAAGTCCGATTGCCAAGCCGTTTCCGTCAAGCAGCTTAATAAAAGTTCATATTCTTATACGGCAATCAAAGATAGATATGATCAAATGGCCCACAACTGCGCATATTGCATCTCCGAAGACCACTTAATCGCAAGCTGTTTGACGTTTACTGCCTTGTCAGTTAAACAGCGATTCGATTATGCAAATGCAACAGCTTTATGCATAAATTGTCTTCGGAAGGGTCACACTGTTGCCAAATGCAAGGCAAACAAGTGCTGTGCGTGCAGTCGTTCACACCGTTACCACACCCGAATCCGACCGCTGTTGAGCACCATCAACCATCGACATCGCAAGCAATGCATGCGACTGTGTCCGATAGGGTAACCCTTGCCACAGCAGTTATCAAAATAAAGACTAGCGCAGCAGACTACACCTTAGCCCGAGCTTTGCTGGATTCTGGGTCACAAATTAATTTTGTGACTAAGGAACTATCTCAGCATGCAGTCGCATAGAGACGACTCGTGCATCACCTTGCTTGGTATTAGTTAATGCAATTCTCAAGTAAAGAAGAAGATACACACTGTGGTGAAGTCGCGAGTTAGCTGTAGAGAGTACCCGACCGATTTATGCAACCACAAATCGATCTCAGGTTACACCAGATCACACTTTTAATATCACTGACTGTAAAATACCTGATAACGTACAACTGGCGGATCCCTGTTTCTTTAAGCCGCAGCAAATTGATCTACTGATTGGTGCCGAAACATTCTTTGACTTTTTATGCATTGGCCAGATTAAGCAGGGACCAGAGTGTAAAGACCTCCAAAAGACAAGCCTTGGGTGGTTTGTCTCGGGGCGGTACACTCCTGTTGAAAGGCCTCATCAGAAGATGACTGTCAATCTGAGCTATCAGGAAGAAAGTCTAAGCTCGATTGACCGAACCTTGCAGAAATTCTGCTCCGTTGAAGAGCAGAGAGCGGACTCTCCTTACAAAGTTCTTACTGCTGAACAACAGATCTGTGAAGACCACTTTCTGAGTAGTATGAAAAGATTGCGCTCTGGTCGGTTTGAAGTAAGGCTGACGTTAAAATTGGATCCTCAGCAGCTTGGTAACTGCTTTGATTTTGCGAAACGGTGGTTTTTGTCGCTTGAGCAACGCTTAGCTCGAGATCCCGAGTTTAAGCGCTTGCACTTGGAATTTATGGAAGAATATGTAGAGATGGGCCACATGTCCAAAGTGGGTAGCATAATTCCAAGTGATCCACACTATGTCATTCCGCACCAATGTGTCTTACGATCCCAAAGCACTTCGACTAAGCTGAGGGTCGTATTTAATGCATCTTGTCGAACCTCATCTCATAAAGCGTTCAATGGCATTCTTATGGTCGGGCCGACCAATCAAGAAGAGCTATTTTCGACTCTGCTTCGTTTCCGTTTGCACAAATACACAATCACGGCAATGGTTCATGAAACAGATCTAAATTATCAGCTTATAGTGTGGAAAAAAGACCCTTCAGACTCGTTGATATTATTCATATTGAATATCGCAACCTATGGCACTGCGTCAGCACCTTTCTTTGCCATATTGTGTTTGATCCAGCTGAGTGAGATTGCGAAATCATGACACCAGAAAGCAGCTGAAGTTATCAGGCATGACTTCAGTGTTGACGATATGTTAACTGGAGCTGTATGCGTTGAGGACCTACAGACGATTAAGTCTGAAGTATCGCACATACTGTTAGGAGCCGGTTTCGGACTAGCAAAATTGTTCACCAACGCTCCAGGGTCATCCGCATCAAACAACATTCCAAAGCCGATAACCATCTCCCAGACTGACGCAACCAAAACTCTTCGAATCATTTGGTTACCAAATGTGTTTTAATGCAGGATCGACGGTTCATTCATGGGCCTTAAAGCGACAAAGCGGAACATTCTCTCGGTGACTTCTCGTTTGTTCGATCCGATTGGCCTGTTAAGTCCCTTGATTATAAAAGCAAAGATACTGCTTCAAGAGCTCTGGCTTCAAAAGTTGAGTGGGACGAATCCATTCACCTCAGTTTGGATACATCGTGGCAGCAGGTGAAATCAAGTTTGACTGAACTGCAAAGAATTAAGCTACCACGATATTTGTTTACAAAGCCCACGTCACCGATCGAGAAACATGACTTCGCCGACGCTTCGATAAGAGCGTATGACGCATGCATATATATTCGCGCACCTACTGCCGCAGGTTATCAAGTTTCACTGCTAACCTCCAAATCGAAAGTAGCTCTCCTCAAGAGCAAGACACTTTCGAGGCTTGGGTTTGGCGCAGGTCACCTTCTTGCAGGACTCTGCGACAGGATTAGATCACCAATGGAATGGACGGTTTTAGGTCAGATTCCGAAGTAACTCTACATTGGATTCGGTCACATCCTTCCATCCTCGCGACATTCGTGTCGTGGTCAGAGACCATGGATTGACGTCATGTACCAACTAAGCAGAACCCCGCAGACATTGTTCCAAGAGGTTTGCGACGTGACTGAACTTCGCGCATCAATCTGCTTTAGTGGCCCTTCTTTTTTGAAGGAATCGTGCGATGCCTGGCCAGTTAACCACCATTTCGTCTCCGATGAAATGCGGAAGTTAGGAGTGCGCAGATTAGCTGTCGGCTTGACAGTCATGGTGGAACAGTCACATATGGTTGAAACCATTGGAAAGTTTTTGTCGCATGCGAGTCTGTTGCGAGTGTTCGCTTATGTGTTCCGATTTATTCGAAAATGCAAAGAGAAGACAGTTCATTCTGAACTGGTCCGCACGGCATTCGAAAGGAAAGAAGCGTTGTAAAAAAATCATCGAAGTCATGCAGAACTTCGAATTGGAAGATGACATAGATAGGGTTCGTAAGAGTGCACGTGTGAGTTCGAGTCTACAACGACTCAATCCTTTCATACATGAGTATGTAGGTTCTCGCAACCCAACGTCGCGGTGGGAGAACTCGTCGTCGTCGCAGAGGACAACCTGCCACCGCAGCAGTGGATGGTCGGACGTATAGCGGCGGTTTACCCAGGTCAGGACGGAGCGGTGCGCGTCGCAGACGTGCTCACTAGCGGTGGAACAATATTAAAGCGGCCCACTCACAAATTGGTCCTTTGCCTATTGTATGAAAGGGCAGCCTTTCATCGGGGCCGCAGTTGGATCCGAAGAACTGATTGCTAGAGCTAGGAAGAAGAGAGAGCGAAAACCATCGTTCGTTTGATCTCTGAGCGAATTCGGCTTGCTTTTGTTTGAGGCTTAGATTAATTTTGAAAAGAGCGAAATAAAAAGTTAATGTTCAACCACGGAATACAGCGCATCGTTTTTCGTTCAACAACCCCCAAACATTCTCGTCACTAAATAGAGTGAAATTCGTCTTAAAAACTCTTTTGATTTTTCAGTGACTTTCAAATTTGTATAGTAAAATAGCAAATTTAAATAAAAAACAATTAATTATTTATTTTAAATATTTTAATGCGAATGCAAATTGTAACTGATTAGCTGATGATCAGTATAGAGAAGTAAAAGAAGAATACGATAGTGAAGTCGGTTGGATGTAAAACAGATCCTGGCATTGATAGCGGCAGCTGTTAGCCAAGCCTTAGCCCAGCAAGAGGCAAGCTTCCAGTAACGTCTTACTCAGATGTAGGTTCAGATACCCAGTCTTCGTATTGAGACCCCGCAAATCGAAGTATATAAAATAATAGAAATAATCCCTGAGATAAAGTATGAAATTCCATTAGACATTGTATAGTAAATAGTATAGTATACTATAGTATTCCCGAATATGATGCGTGGCGTTAATCAGCCCCCGATGCATATGAGTTTTTTAAGCCATTTTAAAACCAATCGAAGAATGCACCGACTCAAAAGCGTAGTAACACGTACGATCGCATGACATGCCAAAGACGTCAACTTCTAAGCAACGTAGTCCAAAATAAGTCCGATAGTATTGAAGATAGCTCGACATGCGGCAGCGATTCGTTGGATTTTTTACGGGACATTCCCGGCTGCCAGTCATTACGCGACAGAATTATGTAAAGCCCGTAAACGAGCTGAAAAATATAATTCCTGTTGATGAGTCAAATCAAAGAATAAATCAAGAATAAATGCCTAATGAGAGTTTTTGGGCAAACATCTCTATCTTTCTTACTGAAATCGCTTAGTGCCTTTGATGCAATAATAGGCTTCGACTTGTTAACGCAGGTAGGAGTGACATTGAACTTGGTCAATAACACACTAGAGTGCAGGAATAGATCAGAACAGTTGCAGTACCATAATTCTGACAGCGTTAACTTCACTAAAGTTAACGATATAGTTGTCCCGAATTCCATCAAAAATTAATTCAAAACGATGGTTCTAGAAAATATTAAGGTTTTTCCGACCTCTAAAGAGGATCTACCATTTAATACCTCAAACGCCACTTTTCGTACGCAAGATAACGAACCTGTTCACTCAAGATTGTACCTTCACCCTATGGGGGTGTCAGATTTCCTAAATAATGAAATCAGACATTTGTTAAAAGATAACATAATCAGGCAGCACAGGTACCCGTACAACAGCCCAACATGGGTGGTTGACAAAAAAGGTACTGATGACAAGGGCATTAAAAACAAGCGTTAGGTGAACGATTTCAGGAAACTAAATGAGCGAACCATTCTCGATCGCTACCCAATGTCATCCATTCCCATGATTCTAGCGAACTTAGGAAAGGCAAAGTTTTCCACAACCTTAGACTTAAAGTCAGGTTACCACCAAATCTATTTAGCGGAAAAGACCGCGTAAAACATTATTCTCGGTAATCGGCGGTAAATACGAATTTATTCGGCTTAAAAAATGCAGGAAGTATTTTTCAAAGAGTCATAGATGATGTGCTAAGAGAACATCCCAGCAAGATATGCTACGTCTACGTGGACGATGTCATCATTTTCTCAGAAAATGAAATCGATCATGTCCAGCATATTCGCACAGTACTAAAGTGCTTAGGAGATGCTAACATAAGAGTCTCGAAAGTAAAAACAAAGTTTTTCAAAGAGAGCGTCGAATATTTAGGATTGATATCAACCAGAGGCGGTGCAAAGACCGATCCCGAGAAGGTGAAAGTTATACAGGAGTACGTTGAACAAAAAATTTGTTCAGTCTTAAGTCTTTTCTCGGTTTAGCCCCCTATAACAGGAGATTTGTTAAAAATTTTGAGTTAACCGCAATACCACTAACTTATATGTTGAAGGGCGAAACGGATCAGTCAACAAGCACAGATCCAGAAAGGCTCCACTCGAATTCAATCAAAGTCAACGCAACGCATTTGAACGTCTCCGTAACATTGTGGCATCAAAAGATGGCATTCTAATGTACCCAAACTTTAAGCAACCCTTTGACCTGACTACCTATGCCTCCGCCAATGGCATCGGCGCTGTTCTGTCCCAAGGCGGCCGGCCAATTACCATGATTTCCCTAACATTAAAATAATGTGATTGATCAACAAACGAAGGGGAGCTACTAGCTGTCTTGTGGGCTCTTGGCAAACTCCGAAACTTCCTATACGGTACTGAGGAAATTAAAATTTTCACTGACCACCAACCCTTGACCTTTGCAGTTTCAGAAAAAATAGTAATGCAAAAATTAAGAGGTGGAAAGCGTTCATAGATGACGCTAAATTGTTTTATAATGCGGGGAAGGCAAAATTTTGTAGCCGACGCTTTGACTCGACAGAACGATAATGCGCTACATGACGATGCTCAGTTCGACGTTGCTACCATTCACGGCGTATTATCACTGTCTTACACTATCGAAACAAGGGACAATCCTGTAAACTGCTTCAGAAACCAAATAAATCTGGAAGAAGCTCGTTTCGCACTAAAACGCGGTCGAATACTTTTCGGCTCTAAAACTCGGCACCTAATCGGCTTCACTGACAAAAACAATATTTTCGAGACCGTCAGGGAGGTTATTAGCCCAAGCGCAGTAAATGCAATACACTGCGATTTCCCGACTCTAGGCTGTTTTCAACAGGATCTGGTGTCTCACTTCCCAGCAACAAAATTCTAGCATTGCAAAAATATAGTATCTGATGTTACATACAAAAACGATCAGATAAAGATTATAACCGTAGTAGACAATCGCGCGCTCCGCGCCGCATAAGAGGATGTAATAATAATGTCAAACAATTCCTACGCTAGTATTTCTTTCCAAAAATGACCAAGTTAGCGAATGAAGTCGCCGATAATTGCAAAGTATGTGCCAAGGCAAAATACACTAGACATAAAAAAAAAAAAAAAACAGGAACTTAGTGTTACGCCAATCCCAACGTACGTTGGAGAAATGCTCCACATCGACATTTTCTCTAACGAAGGAAAAACAGTTCCTAACTTGCATCGATAAGTTTTCAAAATTCGCTGTTCAACAAATATTGTCACGAACAATAGTTGATATAATATCATTCATTTTCCAATTGGTTAATCTATTTCCAATCACAAAGACAATTTATTGCGATAACGAAGCTCCATTTAATTCCGACACAATAACATCACTCTTCAAAATAGTTATGGCATCGATATTGTTAATTCACCTCCCAGCATTCAAACGGTCAGGTCGAACGTTTCCACAACACACTAACAGAAATAGCGAGATGTATTATGATCGACAGAAAAATTGACGACACGGTAGAACAAATCCTGAGGGCTACAGTTGAATACATTAAAACATTGCCTTCAGTGACAAATAGAAAGTCCATCGAAATTATACATGCCACACCAATCGATTTCCGGCAAGCAATGACAAACAAAATAGCAAAAGCTCAACTTATTAAGATTGATAGATGCAACCCAGATATACAAAATAGGGTATTTGAGCTAGGAGAAAAGTACTTCTCAAAAATAATAGAAGACTGGGTAATAATTTAAACTCGTTATGCTCTTATAACGAGTTTAAATTATTATGCTCTTATAACGAGTTTAAATTATTACCCAGTCTTCTATTATTTTTGAGAAGTACTTTTCTCCTAGCTCAAATACCCTATTTTGAAAAGGTTCAAGTAGACATGGGAACGTCTGTTCTTGTTGAGCGGCGAGTGGTCCACAAGGACAGCCTTAAATTAGGTCGCCAGCGGTACTCGGAACGATTAACGTAAGCGATAGACATACGTTGCACAAGTTTCATTTAACAATTTTTTCTATGGTACAGGTTTCTGGGTATAATTTTCTTAATAGCAATGACGAAGGCTCGGATTATCGACTATTCGCACTCCAACTATATTCCTGTAATTGACGGCAATGCAGTGCTGTGGGATCAAAGGGATTATTTGGGACACTCAAGTAAACTCACCAAATTTGCCAGCATGGCAGAAAAAACAGGAAAATTATCAGAATTCTTTCCCCAATCGCTTATGCGAAAGTTATTGGACGTCTATACCGACCATATTTTAAGTCTTTTGTCCGTTTTAAAAATCCATCATAGAATATCAAGAAGTTTAGACTTTAGACTTTAGTTCTTAAAGTTGTCGCAGGCACACCAGACGCGTCAGACTTCGAAAAAATTAAATTGTCGGAATCTAAATTAATTGAATCAAGCAATAGACAAGTAATAGTAAACTCAGAAACTCTAAAACAGATAAACTCACAGACACCATTAATCAAATAATGAAAGCCAAAAAAAAAATAATATGGTTGACACTCCGCATTTATACGAAGCTCTTCTAGCAAGAAATTGGATGTTAATAACAGAAATACAAAATTTCATGCTCACTACCACTCTTGCTAAAGCAAACATAATAAACTCGACTATTCCTTATCATAACGATTTGAATTCTCTTGCCGAATTACCCTCAGACACCCCTATTGTAAGCCTGATAGGAAGCATCTGCCGTTAAGATTTTGCAGTCCGAAAACATATATGAATTATATATGAAAATATGAATTACATTTTACTTGCATACTCAAGAGTTAAGTTAAGTTAAGAAAATTGCCATATTCCCTGTATCAAAATCAACCCACCGTACTGCAACTACAAGATGACATCGTGGCTGAATGCAAGAATGAAAGCTTAGCAGTAACTGAATGAATGAATATAACACTTGTTCTCGAGCTCAACACGCTGGGGGCACCGCCCTCTGCCACACGAAGCCAAGCCATCTCGAAGCAATCACGTTTGTGGATGAAGGTGTTATGATTATTAACGGCTCTGATAAGCACCGACGGTGAGCCTGTAATATCGACGAATGGTACTCACTTGGTCACCTTTAAGCGCTCAGCGACCATCAACGGCACCAAATATGTGATACATCATCAGCCACGACCCAGTACTGAGCATGTCTTCGCTTCACAGGATGAACAGTCAAATTATAAACGCCATTTAGGAGTTTAGGAAGAAATGGCATCAACATGGTCGCCCAAGATATGGTTCGGTATTGGAATAGGAATCAGCCTAATATGCACTGGCTCGTTAATTCTTTTCCAAGCGTTAATAAAGAAACGACAGTCAATGAAGGCTCAAAGGGTCACCCACAGCTTCAGTATGAACGAGGACGGTCATAACCTTGAGGTGGGAGTAGTTATCAAATAAGTAGGTCATTTATTTGTTTCATCACTCCCGGAAGACAAATGGCAAAGTCTTAGCGTCAGCATTTGTCACGGCAGGGATCATCGGCAGTAATTAGACACTTTTGTTTATACCGCAACATAGTAAGCAGTTATTGTCCGAAACTATGCTGAGTCGGATTGCCGACTGCTACTTGGTGGCATGATGTTTACTCCGCAAGTGTATTCCTTTAGCTTAACTTTAGAATGAATATTGTGCATTAGCTTTTAGTTCGTAATAAGCCACTGTGAAAGACACAAGCAAAATATACTTTTCAACTCCGGCCACAATACCAGTAGAGGGCTTTCAGTCGCACCAACGAGGGACTAAATTATCAGAGAGATGCACAATATATTTATCTTACATTTATCCCACAGTCGATCAGAAACTCCCCAGGTTAAGACGTGCCTAAAATCGTGAGCGGAAGCAACACTATCGCTAAATCAATAATTAACAGTTATTCAATTGACAAAACAAACAACACATATCTGTGGTTGCTGACAATTAACAGTTATTAGATTTACAAAACAAAACGAAACAAAGCTGTGGTTGCTGATAAGCATCAACAAAGTGTTGTTGTTAACATGAACGACAACGAAGACGACATACGGGTTTGGAGGTGGCAGAGAGTTAAACAAAAGCCAAAGGCAATTAAGAGACAAAACCAAATCTTCCCGATACTACTAAGGAAAAAGATCAATCTGGATTCTGCACCCAGCACAAGCTCCAATCAATTCGCCTTTCTGAGCGACATCACACCGAACAACGGAAATGAAGACGAAAACGAAGCACTGGGCATGACATCTCAAGACACCTTAGATGAATCCGCCAAACCACCACCTATATTCTTATCTGAAGTCAATGATATAAAAGGAATGCTAGGCTACCTTTTCTATTATAAAGCTCAATGCGATGACCATGTGAGAGTTATGGTAAAGTCTATTGAAGAATACAGGAAACTTGTTAAAACTCTTACTGCAGATTTAGTCAAATTTCACACATACCAGCATAAACATGAGAGGGCATTTAGGGTTGTTATTAAGAACTTGCATTTCTCAACTGAAATCGACTTAATTAAAGAAGATGTGGAGTCAAAAGGTCACACTGTGAGAAATATTAGCAATATCAAAAGTTGTGTAACCAAGGAGCCTTTGAATATGTTATTCTTAGATATAGAGCCCAACAACACAAATCTAGACATTTAAAAAGTTAAACATATTGGTAACGCAGTTGTTAACATAGAACCACCCCGTAAAACAAAAGATATCGTTCAGTGCTATCGTTGCCAGCAATTTGAACACACGAAATGATATTGTGCCAAAACCATCATAGCAGCATATATCCAAAAAATAGAGAGCAACCAGCAAAATGCGCCAACTGCAACGAAGATCATGCTGCTAGCTACAACGGGTGTAAAGTCTACCAGGAACTCAATCAAAAAAAGTAGTAAGCGGACACAACCACATGAAAAAAACCAGAAATGTTAATAATAAAAATGAGCAATCAACATCACCATCTCAATCATTTGCTCAGTTTAACAACTCGACAAAACAACCCAAAAACTGCCAATCATACGCTCAAGTTGCTGCAGAAAATACTATCTCAAACACGTCCCTAGAAAGAATAGAACAGCTCCTAGAAAAACAATTTCAACTTACCAATAACCTACTAAGCATGATAACGTTACTGTTAAATAAGCTATGCAAATAAATAAAAAACTTAGAAATATGGAATGCCAATGGGCTATCCAACCATATAAATAAAATATCATTATCTTTAAAGACAAATGTCATTGACGTCATGCTTATTTCAGAAACACACTTCACTAGCAAATCATTTCTTAGAATTACTGGATACGATACAGTAAGAGCTGACCACCCGTCAAGCAGGGCCTCAAATTTCAAATCATGGACAGTACCAGGGAAAACGCTATTCAGGCTGCTACAATTGAGATAAAATGTATGCACGCAGATGGATCACTAACAGCGATTTATCTCCCACCAAGATACAAAATAAATGAAATCGATTTTAAAAATTTCTTCCGAAGACTGGGTACAAAGATTGACTAACCCGAAGGGTTTGGTGTTATACAAATGCATACGAAATAATAATATAACAACGTTGTCAACTGGAAAGCCTACGTACTGGCCAACTGATAGTCAAAAAACTCCAGACTTGATTAATTTCGTAGTATTTTCTGGAATCCCGCCATCACATATGCGAGTTATGGAAAGCTTTGACCTTAACTCAGATCATTCCCCAATAATAGCAACTTTCAGTACGATAGCCCACATGTTGGAAAAGCCCTATAAACTCATTATAACCTATACAGATATTAACGCATTTAAAAACTATTTAGACTCAGCTATAAGTCTTGACATTTCATTAAAAACAGTAGAGGAGATGGAGTACAATTCACAAAGCGAGTTACAGAAGCACGAATCATGCTCTTCATCATTAACAACCAAATCAATTATTCCTCTCAACCGAACTTTGCCAAAAAATAAAAAATAAAAGAAATCTGAGAAAACGCTGGTAAGAAACTCACTACCCTGCTGACAAAAGATTATACAACAAGGCTGCTTCGACAACTGCTGTTGAACTTACGCAATGATACTCTAGCTGCGTATCTGAGTAACCTAGACCCTAATTCCTACAACAACGAATACAACCTATGGAGGGCAACCAAATACCTAAAGAGACCAGCTAAAAGAAACGTAAAAATTCGTAAAAGCAATGGAACTTGGTGCAAGTCTGATAACGAACAAGCGGAAGTTTATGCACAACATCTACACTCTGTGTTTCATCCAAACGACAAAAATAATCCTATAACAGAAACTGAGGTAGAAAAATCTCTTGAGTCTCCCTGTCAAATGAGCATGCCTATTAAAACCATCAAGTATGAAGAAGTTTTGACAGAAATCAATTGCTTGAACAACTAAAAGGCACCAGCCCAAAGACAATAGAACACTAAGATGCGTAACGCCATACAAAATTTTTGCACACAATTTTTTCGGGCTGGCTCTATAGCTGGCTCTAGGCTCTCTTGAAATTTCGCACAAAATCCAGAGAGAGAGAGAGCGCGCTCTAGAGCCAGCCGCTCTCATGCACGCATACAGCGACAGCCGGCGACTGTAGGTGCACTCATGTATTCGAAAGCACTGTAAATTTGCTTGCATCTATTATTTTACTGCAGCGCGCTGTCAAAATATACCCTCCACGTTAAAAGTTCTCAGTTTTTTGGAAGTCGCTGCACCTTACCATGTTAAAAAACTCTTATTTTATATTGTCTCTATATAATATTTATTCGAATATTGTATTATAGGTAGTAAAGACCGGATACACGCATTGTTAATCAGAGTCTTGAAATGAAGAGACTGATGAGTCGAGTTGTTGTATTGAACTGAACTGACTGACTGACTCTGGGCCGGTCTCCCTTTTATTTGGTTTTTCTAATCTTATTTCTATGTACAAATTATGTGCTTAGAACTAGTATATATAGGCTAATAAGCATTTATATTGTGATCGTCGGACTTATATTTTCTCACATACAATATTTATATAATATTATCTTATATACTGATAGGCCCTCTGCAGTGTCACATAACATTATTTTGGGACTAGGTCGACGAGACCCATGAACCCTATGTCAATCTTACATGTTTTTATTGATCTTTGCGTTGGTACCAGCGGTCGTAAATAGTACCCTTTGTCAACTCAAGTGGCTTAGGCCTTACATAATTTATGTGAGTTGGGGATACAAGTACTGGACTTGGCTATTGACAGTATATGCTTCTTATCTTATTTAACATGTTCCTACTGTCCTAAGATCATACATATTTATTATACAATGCATGTTCATGCTTGAACATTCTGCCAAGGGCCGAAAGAAAGGTGTGAGCGATGTAAATGTGAGTTTTATGTTTACATTAATTATTTAAAATATGTTCATGCTTGAACATTCTGCCGAGGGGCAAGCAATTTCTTATTAATTGTATCTCTTTTTTATAAATGTATTTCCTTCTTTTAGTGGACTGTATTTAACATGTTTTTTTTTTTTAAGTTGTATATTAATTTTTTTACTTGGTGAACTGTATAATTCTTCTTTTTTATAATGTATGTATGTATTAACGTATATATATATATATATAGTTCCGGGAAAGACTAAGGCTCTTTGAACATTACATTTTCTTATTGTATACAATATTATTAGCATGAGCAATACAATTAGTGTTCGAGTTACAGATGCATGCCCAGAAAGATGATGAAACTCAGGATCTTTTGAATTAAAACTAGATTCCTTCAAATTTTTTTAATTTTTTACTTGTCAAAATATTATTAATTGAGTGGTTTTCAGGCGATAGTTCAAAGTGGTTTTGTGGTACTTTGGATTCTGCATTATCTACCTCGATGTGATCGGATTTTTTTCTTTTAAATGTAATCGTACTTACTAATACCTTTCCTTCATTTTTTATTTTATTCATTTTAAATTTGACTTTATTTTGATAATCCTTTGGTCTTATACGACCCGATATTACCCACCCGAACTCAGTATTCTGTCCGAGTAATCCGTCAATTTTTCGAATCCCGAATTTCATTATACGAGCATATATATCCGCTCCCAGAATAACATCTATTCTACTTGTTTCGTTGAATCCCGGGTCTGCTAATTTATATTTCTCCCATTTGGACATGTCTATATTATGCGACTTAATGTCCGGTGTTTTTATTAATTTAGGCAGAATAATTGCCTCATTTTTTAATGGCTTTTTAGAATTGCCCTCAGTTTTTATATTTAAATCTACCTTATATTTTGATGTACAACCGTTTTTGATCGATACACCAGTTATTTTTCTTTTAGATTTCGTTTTCGTTAGTTTGAGTATCTGGGCAGCTTCTTCCGAAATCATCGTACATTGTGACCCAGTGTCAATCAATGCTTTTAATGTTTCGTACTGCCCAGTACTTGCTTTAACTTTAATTAGAGCAGTTGCTAATAAAGTTTCGCTCTTGACCACACACGTATTTACTACTTCTCCTTGTATGTTAGGGCGATGCAGCATCGTATTATGGCCTTTATGGCAGAGTGAACATTGTTGTTCACAAGAGCATCCCTTGCTATTTTTCAAGCATTTGAAGCATAACCCAAGAGCCCGAGAGCTATCATATCGCTCTTCTGGAGTCATTGCCCTAAATTTATAGCAATAAATTATCGGGTGCCCAGGTATTTTGCAAAGCGGACAACTTCCTGTATTAATAGTAGGAATCTTAGAATTCTTTATCTTTTCGAAACCAATGGAACTTAATGAACTAAGTCTTTGTTCTAAATAATTTAGTACATCGGACAACTGCTGGATATTATTCGTTTTTTTTACATGATTTTCATACAGCTGCAACGCCTCAGGATTATATTTCCGTAATATCAGCTGTGCGAAAATTATATCCGTTTCATCGGATAGGTTACCTTTTGACTTTATTATATATGTTGCCTCGTTTATTGTATCAATGAAACTTTTTACTTGTTTCATTGAATTGTTATCGAGGTTCGGTAACTCGATCAATCTATTTAGTTGATCCGAGAAAACCTTCCTAATGTTGTCATACCGTTTGGTTAGCAACTCCCAAACGGTACTGTAGTTCTCTAAAGATCCTTTCAATAAATGAGAGACCATCTCTTTAGCTTCACCTTTTAATGACATTTTAAGGTAATGAAATTTATAGGCTAAGCTGAGGTCCTCCCTGTTGTGAACTATTTCTGTGAATAATTCTACATACTGATCCCATTCCTTAGCTGAACCAGAAATTTCTGGGATCTCCAATTTTGGTAGTGAAGGTAGTTCCTCCGATCTTTCCTTCGACACTACCATTTTAATTGGACTCTCTATTTCTAGCGCTGCTATCCAATTATCTTTGTCAAACTCTAACTCACTCAAATCCCTTTCGAATGCTGAGTCATTTGACTTTATTTGTTTAAAAAGATCTATAATTTTTTTCCATAAGAAATTGATCTTATTTTTGCGTACTTGGCGCATCATTGACCCTTCTAGCTCGCAATTTTTCTGCGTATCTAGAATGTATTCTCGAAATTTGTCCTCTAATTTATCTAGTTCTGCAATGATTATTGGACTCTTTTCTTGAACTATCGCCATAGTTCCAGGGTCTATCTTCACTTCTGAGCATGCATATTTCTCTAACATTTGTTTAATTTTAAGAAGAGTGCCATCATAATATTTCTCAGTGAAATATTCATGTTGCACTGCTCCTATTTTTAACAAATTTTCATGATTTGCCATGAATTCAGACTTAATATCCTCAAGTTTTTTGATAGAACTATTGGTAACTATACTCGACCTAATTAAATTTACCTCTCCTACCAACTCGCTCTGCTTTTTTAGCAGTTGAATTGTCACTTCCGACAACATCTTACAATTCTTTTTATTTCTTAAGTTAATGAAAAAAAAAATTGATACAGCTGCGAGCACCCTTCTTACTTTGACGGTGTCAATGGCACTTCGTCTAGGTTGACCGTTGTCGCACGTGATCCCTCGAAGTACCTGGGTCTCTCTGTAGTCGTCCTCTCCGTTGCAGTCCTCCTGTGGATATACTTCGCCGGCAATATTTTTTGTCCGTTTTGGATGTATCCCACTTCGTCCTCGTACACGCTCTTCCTTTTTTTTAAAGTCCGATGTAAGCCTCGGACACGCTACACAATGTGATTTTTTTTATTTATTTATACCAGCCTGTTAGTAAGGCAGACACTGGTTTTATTTTCCGTGAGTGATTTTCTTTTACCACTGCACAGAATATATTTAATCGGCAACCTTGAGTTTAATCAAACTATTAGGTGCTTTTTATTGATTATATATTTACTTGCCTCTTTAACATTGAGCGCAAGAAATTTGTTATAATTGTCCTTTGCTTCTTACCTCTGGTGGGGGAAACAATAAGGACTTATTTTTATTTTTAGCAGCCTGTTTGTAATGCAGGCGCTGGTTTATAATCTGTGTTTCTTACCACTGGTGGGGGATAACAACAGATCCGGCTCGAAGGACCAAATGTTAATCAGAGTCTTGAAATGAAGAGACTGATGAGTCGAGTTGTTGTATTGAACTGAACTGACTGACTGACTCTGGGCCGGTCTCCCTTTTATTTGGTTTTTCTAATCTTATTTCTATGTACAAATTATGTGCTTAGAACTAGTATATAGGCTAATAAGCATATATAATGTGATCCTCGGACTTATATTTTCTCACATACAATATTTATATAATATTATCTTATATACTGATAGGCCCTCTGCAGTGTCACATAACATTGTTTTGGGACTAGGTCGACGAGACCCATGAACCCTATGTCAATCGTACATGTTTTTATTGATCTTTGCGTTGGTACCAGCGGTCGTAAATAGTACCCTTTGTCAACTCAAGTGGCTTAGGCCTTACATAATTTATGTGAGTACTTGACTTGGCTATTGACAGTATATGCTTCTTATCTTATTTAACATGTTCCTACTGTCCTAAGATCATACATATTTATTATACAATACATGTTCATGCTTGAACACGCATAATGACACATAATATATTTAATGCATAACTTCACATTGAAAAATTACCATTAGGGTATTCAGCGTGCGACGTGAAAAAATATGCGAAGACAACGATTATGGGTGATCATAAATATAATGATTTCGGGATTTCGGCTCAAAAATCGTCTTCTTACTAAAGTACGTACACATAAGCATTTGCGTGTTCTCACACGCTCTAACACAAGCAAGCGCATTCTATTTTTAGATTTTTACGCTCTCAAATTTGTGCGAGCGGAGAGAGCACAAGAGTCGCGAAAATCAAAAATTACTCTTCATAGTGCAAATTTTTGTATGGTCGTTACGCATCTTAGTGTTCTATTGTCTTTGACCAGGCCCTGATAAAATAGACGGCATTAGCCTAAAAACTTTACCACCAAAATGCATTAGCTTTCTAGAATACTTTCCAAGTCAATGGAAATGCGCAGAAGTCATCACGATCCTAAAGCCATACAAACCCGAAACAGAATTGACATCGTACCGTCCCATTAGTTTACTGATAATATTCTCTAAAGTATTTGAAAAAATACTATTAAAGAGAATGTTGCCAATTCTGGACGAACTTTCCATCATTCCTGAATATCAATTCAGATTCAGGAGAGGTCACGGGACACTTGAACAATGCCACAGGGTCATTGACGATATAGTTTCTGCATTCGAAAACAAAAAAATACTGCACTGCTGCATTTCTTTATGTGCACCAAGCGTTCGACCGAGTCTGGCACAATGGCTTATTGTACAAGATAAGATACTATTTATTAATCAAGTCATATCTGACTAAAAGATGCTTTTACGTGCAGCAGAAAAACGACACATCAACATTATATTTCATTAACGCAAGAGTCCCACAAGGTAGCGTACTGGGACCAATTCCCTACACCCTATATACGGCTGACATGCCAAGTACAAACAACTGCACAGTCGCAACATATGCTGATGATACAGCCGTTTTGGCCACAAGCACATCCAGAATTGAAGCTTCCGAAATCCTGCAGCGTGAGCTAAGCCTAATTCAAGACTGGTTCCTTCGATGGAAAATCAAAATCAACTCCTTGAAGTCCAAATCACCTTTTCATTAAGGCCAGATAACTGCCCAAATGTTACACTTAATGGGTCACCAATTCCAGAAACCACCTGTGTAAAGTACCTTGGCTTTCACCTCGACCGCAGACTTACATGGAAAAACCACATCAAAACAAAGTGTTAACAACTTAGACTTAAAACACTAAAAATGTCCTAGTTAATAAGTCGAATATCAGAAACCACGTTAGAAAATAAAGTTCGTCTCTACAAATCTATACTGAAGCCTGTTTGGACCTACGGCATACATCTTTGGGGAACTGCTAGTAATTCAAATACTGAAATACTTCAGCGTTACCAATCAAAAACTTTGCGCCTAATTGTCAATGCTGCTTTCTACGTATCTAATGCAAACATTCACAAAGATCTTAACATCCCAACCATAAATGAAGAAATAAACAAAATAAGTAAGAAATACATCGACAGACTCTATAATCATGAAAATAATTTAGCCTTAAATCTAGTAGACAACAGCATAACTGTATGTTGACTGAAAAGATACCACATCCTAGATCTCCCAGATAGATAAAACTCACAAACTGTAAATATATAATAGCAGTGCTCATTGGAAAACTGCTACTTCTGTTATTTTAATAGTAATTATAAAATTTACTTATTGTTTAAACAGACAAATTGAATATAAATAATAAAATTAAAAAAAAAAAAACATTTATCTCAGACAATTATTCATTTACCTATAGTATCTTAACAATGGCGCTATTGGGATTGTGTCTTAATGATAATTTCGAGGTATTTCAGAAAGAATCAATTTTTCTGTCAAACCGACTTACTTTCTTGCTATCTTCTATCATTACCATTATTTTATAGTAAATCTCTGTAGCCATTTTTAGTGAAGGATTGAAAGTAGTTAGCATGTTATCTCAATACTTAACAATTGCTTTAGTGTTTATTTGTGTTTGGCTGTGTTCGGCTTTAATTATTGCCTTTTCCACCGCCCTCCATTTTATCAAGACCGTCGTCCCAAGGTCGGCCTCGACTGATTCTTCATTATACAATGGGTTGAGCTCATTTCTGACGTTTGAGTGCTTTGAGTTGCTGAACTGAATGAGCTGTCATTTTATCCTTTTTATCGTTGTCATTAAGAGTACTATGCAGAGGTGGGGCGTTTTCGATTCAAATATTACAATTATTCAATAAAGTTGTGACAGTTGTGTATGAGCTGAACCAATTCTCGTTATCACAGTAGATGACTTCGTCTTTTGAAACAAATTAACGAGCTGTAGTATTGGTGCTTTAACATCCACAATAGCTCTGAAGTCTGTCGGAAAGATTGAAGCATATTGAATATGTTAATACACGTCAGAAAAAATTTTCCATCTGCGGAAAATATGATGATATGCAGAGTTTCCCCTACATATGAAGGTATTGGTGTTTCTCCTAACATATGTTTCTTTGGGTGACGGTTGTATCTGGCTGTTGAACAAATCTTACAGTTTGCTGCATCTTCTTGAGCCAGCCGACCTGTTTAACCACAAAAGGATCGTACCGAAAGTATCGTGTTCTATTAATAGACACCATATGAATCCTTATCTGTCAACGAAAGATCATGTTATGTAAGGCATATGCCACTTAAGAAATAGGTATGCAATTTACGACCCTTTGAGAGCGCTAGATAACATAAGTATGTAGAGTTAAGTTGTCGAAAAAGTGGAAAAATGGAGAGGGCGACCTAGAGTTCAGTTCAGTTCAATCTGCAAACTCAACTTATCTGTTGTACTTATTACGAGTCTCTGATTCACACTACCCATTTTTGGGAAGAAAAATCTTGCAGTATTTGTTAAACAATTTCTTAAGCTGCTCTATGGACCATATTGTGTTCTGCTGTCTCTATTACTCTTTGTTCTGTCTAATATACCATTAACCCAGTACTTGGCATTTTTAAATGTCGTTGCGGGAAACAACTCCACGAGCATGTTTTCTAAAATAGCCAATACCGGAAATTCGCATCGAATTGCTTTGACAACATCTGACTTTACCAAGAATTGTAGAGTTTCTGGTAACTAATCGTTATGATCAATAAGGGTATGCCTGAAGCTGATGGTAGATGTATATATTTAAGTTACGAACTCCATATAAGTAATTACAGAGCGTTTTCAATGAACATATAACATCGAGAAATTCGCGTTAATTAGTCGCATAATTCTCTTTGTAGCCCTTCAACGCTTTAGATATCATTGTTATGGGACGTCCAGCTTGGGATAGTAGAGCACCAAGTCCGTACTCTAAGGCGTCGGTAGTCAAATCAAAATGTTTCTTAAAGTCCGGGTAGTTTAGGGTTACACAATATCAGTAGAGGATTTTCAGTCGCACCAACGAGGGACTAAATCATCAGAGAGATATACAAAAAAATCGTGATGACAAAAACACTTTCAAAAGGGAAACGATTAATCAGATTTTTCGTTAGTCTCTGTGAAGACAGTTGCTCAAGTATTGAGTTTGCTTTACTGTCCTTATTACGCCAAAGGATTTATCTTTAGGATACGCATAAGTAGCGGCCTATTTATATTTCGATTCCTTTTCTATGAGCACAATTTCTATCTCGTTTCCCATCAACGCTGACCTGCGATGTGTCAGCATGCAAACTATAGCATAACAACTAAAAGAACCCTTTCCCTTCCACTTTTTTCGTATTGCGCAAGTTTACAATTAAGTAAACTCGGCCTATGTCGTCTGTAAGGCGCCTGTCTTTTCGCCGACGTCCGGCATGTTGCTTACTCAACAGGAATAAAGAGAAGCAAAAATATATTAGATGGTTAGATTATGTAAGTGGAACCAAACGTCAATTCCGTTTGACGATTACATATATTGATGTATTTTAGAATTGTGTTGTAGTATGGAGGTGGGTAAGCGCTATTGGCGACTCATTGTTTTGGCAAATCCTTGTCTCTTAAGACGCCTCAAAGGTCTAGCCGGAATTAGATTTCGAGCAAGTAAGCTGCGGTGCCCCAGAAGTTTGTCTCTGTATCGACTTATGTGCCTTCCAATCTGCTCATCCACAGTAAACAGCTTTAAGTCTCTATGAAGAGTTGAACTGCGTACATACCAAGGACAATCAGTTATATTTCTAACGACCCGATTCTGCAGTACCTGAATCCGTTTATAATTTGATCTGGCAGCGATCCCCCAGATCTGAATTCCGTAAAGCCAGATTGGCAAAAGACACAATGCACGTATATCGCCCTTTTGCATCTAAGCGGCATGGTAATTTTTCTATTGATAAGCCATTGCAACTGCTGGATCCTCATGTTACTTTTTTTAACCGCAGACTTAAGATATGGTCCGAAGGTAAGTCGCTCGTCTAGAGTAATGCCAAGGTATTTCGCTTGCGACGGTTGCTCCAGAGTAATACCATTAATTAATTAATACATTAATTTATAATTACAAATTGATTGTTGGAGAAGATTTTTGTTCCGGGTATTGTCTGTGCTTACATTTAATTTCTGTGTTTACGTTATTTGGACTTTGGTTCTGTGACTTTGATTTGACTTTATTGTCAAATGTGGATAATGATTATTATTGTGGGTGTATGAATATTTTACTATATATGTCGTAGAGTCAATTAGATAGCGAACATCGCTACTGTCGACTAACTGTGCTTGACCGACAAGATGGATAATGGAGATTCTCAAAGATCTCCCATACCAGATCATCGGGCTGCGACATCAGAAGTGGGATCGGCCTCGCCACAAAGTATTACCAGTGAACCGTGGCGTGCTCTATTAGAGGCGCTAAATAAAAATTTTACGAAATTGCTAAAATCCTAAAATGCCGACGCAACCCAACAACAATGTGACTACCAAAATTTTGTCCCTACACTGCGAATGCTGATGCAGCTGCTTGGTGCAAAACCGTCGATATAATCATTACGGAGAACCTGCTAGAAGGAAGTGCTCTCATCATGGCGCTGAGTAACTCATTAGTAGGAGCGTCGCAATGGCCATCTCAAAACTGCTACAGTATGTGTTAGTGTATGCCAGTCGACCAGTAACGGTGCTGCTAGACAAGTGGTAAAAAATGAGCCATGAGGAAATTGCGGTATCGATCGTGCTGGCACACACTGCACAAACAGACAAGCGGCTACGGCACATATTCAATTTAGCGCTTATGCCTATGGGAAGCGCAGTGAATACAACGTAACAGATTACTCCAGTGGGCCAGATCGGAAGAGGCAAAGATCGCTATGGCAAGTGCAAAGTGCTCTTTATGAAAAGAAATATTAGCTGATAAGTTTACGGGTAAGAGGATAAATAACACTGTGCATATAAATGGTATGGGTGATCAGTGGTGTGTTCACTCCAAATACTCTACCTTTAAAATGTGTGATTTTCCTATTGAGATTTTTTATGATGTGCTGATTGGCCGTGAAATTCTAGGTCACGGTTTTTTAGAGGCACATGCATATGCGTTTACACGAGTTACTACGAGAAATTACGAAATTCGTCTGATTGATAAATAAAACAGTAACGAGACGTCCGTATAGATTGAGTGTTAATTAGAGACTCGAAATAAAGAAACTGATGAGTTGAGTTGTTGTACTGAACTCACAAATAAAACGAACTTCCAACTGAACCGACGACTCTAGGTCGCCCTCTCCTTTTATTCACTTTTTCGTCACTTAATTCTATATACAATATCAGTTCTTAGGACTAATATATAATGCACAATAAACCCTGCCAAGTTTACATAAATTAGAACATTCGGTTCTTTTTAGTTTTAAAAGACATAATTTGCGAGCGGAGCTCGACTGGTTTATTTATTCAGTAAAAATTAGTTCTAGCTTAATGACTTAATTTTATTATTAATGTTGACGCTACTGCTGGTTGTTCTGGCTGCGTCGACGTTACCGTTGCCGTTGTTGTTGCTGGCTGAGATCCTGCTGCACTTGTTACGTCGCTGTTATTGGTGCCGACGTCAGGTGGTGTCACCGTCTGGTTCTTAGGGTGTTGACCGGATACCGATGTGCTGATGCAGCGCACGTGGAGTAGGGTTGTGCGCTGGTCTCCGTGGTTCTGCAATGGTCCCTCTTGCGTAAGCTCGATAATCGTGAGAATTGACCGAGAGTCGACATGCTGACAAGGCGCACGTGTAACATGTTTATCCGCTGGTTGCGTGGCTGCGGTGTTTGTGCCGCTTCGTGTGACCATATCCGTTGTTCATAAGTACTTATCTTATCTGGTACTCGCAAAGGGTCGAATACGCGACATACCTAAATCTTAAGTGGCTTATGCTTTACATAACACGATCTTTTTTTGACCGATAAGGATTCATATCAGAGAACGGCAAGTGTACGCCCTAACAATAAGTGTACCCGAATCATTTGTGCGTTTTCGACACTTAGGGTGTGCGCGGCACCATACAATAATGCTTGTTGTCTTGTACTGACAATTACGATCGTGCTCATACGCACAAATGCAAACCGGGTTCGTGCTCTTTTCTGCATGTATACATGTGTTGTGGCAGATTACAATGCTGAAGCAAAAGGATTGAGTGAAATTGAGAGCATAACACTTAAAACACCCAATGTGTGAGTGTCATGTGTGTGTTGTTATTCTTGCATTAGCTTAATACTTGCATTCTCTCATTTATTGCGTGGTATACATTCATATCTACTTATGAATTAAATGTTCAAATAAAGGCACAGGAACTATGTCGTTATTAGTAATTCTTTTGGATAAAATCTTAAACTATAAATAAAAGAAATTGCAGTCTTCAGTGACTAATATTAAAATAACAAATTCTTATAATTAATGCGTCTTCGAAAAACTTTGCTGAGCTCGGACAGCAGCAAAAGCCAAAAATATGAAATTCGGCTGGGGACCCACACACACCCAGTGATGAGTTTGTGTACGTACAAGATGATGAGAGTGTATTTGTTTTTGTTGTCATAGCTATGAAAATGGGCAACAGAATGAGAGAGGCAGGCAAGAAGCAAGCTCTCAAGAGCGAACAGCATTGGTTGTGAGGGACTCTCAAATGCAAATTTCTGTTTCTACCTGCGATCATAAGAGTAACATGCGGGGTCTATACGAAGCGTCCGCCGTAGACGACGTACAAAAAGCTATTAACTCAGTATAGGTTCGCACATTGAGAGATCGAACTTGTCGGAAGCTGTTCGTGTGAGCCGATCGGCATATGTCGCATCGAACTTTGGTATATCGCTAAGAAATTTCGTGGCCGTTTTCGTTGTATGAAATGTCCCATCTATATGTTATATGGTCAGTGGTATTAGTTAGAGACACTAGCTGTGTATAATGCAGTAAAACACTTTCGCTATTATCTACATGGCCGTCCATTTGTGGTATACACAGACTACAACTCACTCAAAGCTAGTCGACATAAAAAAGAATTGACTCCGAGGGTCTATCAACCATCATAAACACCAACCATCGCTGGTAGGCATATTTTCAGTCCCTTGAATTCGAGGTTGAATATAGGAAAGGAAATAGTATGGCACATGTTGATTTTCTCTCACAAAATCTACTAGCGGAAGATAAGCCTGCCAAAGCAGGTAAAGTAAATGAAGTTCGTGTAGAATTAGCAGATATTACGTATAATTGGCTATTAGCAGAGCGACATCGAGATTCGGAGAATTCGGACATAGTAACAAGGTTGCAAAACGATGAGATGAATAATGAAGAGGATAAACTGGCGACAAAATTGGAGAAACGCTAGACAAGACGTACAATCAATATTGGTTTCCGAATATGTCTAAATACGTGCGAAAATTTGTAAGGAATTGCATTACGTGCAATTTATCAAAGTCATCTTAAGGCAAGTCCCAAATAGAACTCCATCCCATACCAAAGGTCTGTATATCATAGCATACGGTGCACTTGGATATCACTGGCAAATTGAGTTGTAAAAATTACATCACTGACCAAATAACATATAGATACCCCACTTCATATTCGCGTTTTGTTCACAAAATTTTCTTGCGAGCGGTCCCAGCAGAGGCTCAGCGTCGTACGCGAGCGGTCCCAGCAGAGGCTGAGCGTCGTTACGAAGTGTCTCAGCAGAGCCGAAGGCAGCCGAACTCTTCGTTTCATTCTTACTTGAACTGCTGCTGAGAGAGCATGAATTGCGCAAGAATGAACGCCTTTTAGAAGCGTAGACAACAACAACTAATGAGGGAAAAAAGAAGGTTCAATTGGCTATGAATTGCTCAATAAATAGAGTAACAAAAGTCAGTATAGAGAAAAATGCTTATTATGAAAAGGGCCGATTTTACAGAAAAAAAGGTAAGATTATAAAACAATGTCGACGACCATGTCCTGCTCAAGAATGATGAAAGGCACCAAACAAAGCTGTATCCGGAATAAAGAGGACCATTTGTTATTATAGAACAACTTGATGGTGACCGATATATTTTGAAATCTCTATCTTGTAAAAGAACATACAAGTAGGCCCACGAACAGTTGGGTGCGATGCCTGATAAGGCGGGCGCAGATTAATACGAGAGATCGCAGGCACTCGTAGTTATGTGGGGCTATGTGGGTCTAGAGAGAGACCATGACGCAAGAGACGCGTGAAATCGTTGCAGGCAGAGCAGCAAGAGCCTGTGAGCGTTGAGAGAGAATCGCTATATAAAGAGAATGAATTGATGAAAAGCATTGAAAGAAGATGCAGTGTAAAGAGATATAAGAGAGAAGTTGTTGAAAATGGGCGATGAATATGTTGAATTAAATTTTTTAACGTTCCAATAAGCTCATAACGGCAGCTTTTCCCATTTTTACATTAGATTTACTTCGTAAACAATATATTTGATTATTATTAATTTTTTTGCAGCACAAAAAACCGCACATCTTTACGAATAGAGGAATAAATGTAAAGTATATTCAATGACCAACCGAAAACACCCGTGAATGCAAAAGAACTTTCTAGAGTCTTTGAATGCAGTTGTTTTTTCGCAAATCAACCAGCTGTGAGCGCACATTTTTCGAATTCAAAACTTTGATAAGAACAGCATTTTGGACCATTAGCAAAAGCATCATTATAAATATAGCATTTTATGAAAAATATGCGTCTAACCTAAGACCAGCAGTGTATACATAAATTAAACATACGTTTAAATTCAGATATTCAAGTACATGGAAAATTATTGAGCATAAATTATAAGAAATAACTCGATATTTCTGTCTAAGATCATAAAATGTTTTATGTTACTTATAGTTAATGGAAAAATGCATTACAGCTAAGAAATATTTATAAAGTTCCTATAACTTAAAGAATGGCAATAGATGTGCAGATATTATAATATTATAATAAATTGATAGTATTCACATAATTATATTGTGTCGTTATTTTTGGCACCAGTTACTTTGCAGATATTCGTTTATTTTTCAATAAAATCTTATTACATCATGCTCTTAACCACTTTTAAAAATATTAACACCATCGCACCATCGCGATACAGATGGTGCAGACTCGGAAATATGTTAGTAAAGTAAAACCACTGACCAAATAACACATAGATCGGCCAAATCATACAAGTGTTTTTGTAATAAAATAATGATAAAAATAGTTATATTTTTTAAAAAATAATGTGAAGTCTAATTATTCTAAAAAATAACCGATACCGATATTTTAGATATCCACACTACAAAGACTTTGTTGTAGTGGGCGGGAATGTATTTCTGGGGTCTTGGGGAGTTTGATTGATAGCCTGTTTTCGGCACTAGTAGTGTACTTACACTTTTTGCGGTGGCGGTGGTGTTTGAATACCGCATAAGAAACGAATATGCAGACACAATGTCAAAAAAAGATGCGGTACCTACGCACAGCATTAAAAATTGAGACTCAAAATTTGACCGAATCAAAGCCCGTTAGGGTAATCGCTTCATCTCTTATGTACGGTGTTTCAATACTGAGTAGCGGAGTAACATAGTGTCTCTGTGATTGGTCTTGAAAGAGCAATGTAAATATAGACCGAATAATTTTTGATTTAAGAAGTGACGATAAAAATTTATTGTTTATTGATAATTTCTATACCATGTATATAAATTTATGTCACATAGAGACTAAAATACTTTAAAAATTGAAATAATTAGCTAAACATTTTTAATTTGATATAATATGCCTATTTATTTCAACATTCACGCAACCATCACATCAGCAGATCACTCATACACTTACGCAGATGCGAAACAAATCACAAAACCCAATTGCAAAAAATGATCTACTCACGCGACCGCTGAGTACTAAAAACACAAGACAATTTCGGGGGTTGTTATTCATCACACACTCTTTGTTCTACTCATTCAAATTGCGTAAAATATTACAAGCACCGCAAACGAAGGAGTGGAAAGAAGGAACGAGTATAAAAAGACCGCATAAATTTTTGTTGCCATGTTTTTTTACTCGTGTATGAAGCAGTAAGTTTTGATCATAAATTTTTTTTTTTTTCGATTCAAGCAGTCGAAGCGTCAACATCAAATAAGTTTTTTTTATATTTTCTTTTTTTTACAAATCCGAGAATTTCATCAATTCAGCTAAGTTTTCGATTCACAAGAATACGTGCGCGCTTGGTTTATCTTTATTTGTCAACTACGTTTACAATTATTGTTATATCGTCGCGTTATCTGTACGCGATTCTATTTTCGTCTCTGCCAGCGGTGACACCTGTATTAAAGCAACTCGTGGACTCCGCCGCTACCTAGTGGTAGGCAGGCGAGGCTGGAGGAGATGAAGAAAGTCGCTGGAGTGGACCCTGCTACATTCCGCTCTCAAATTTCACATTCAGTGGGTACAATTGGTGTCCCATCAACTTCAACTAGGTGCGGAAATGTACCTTATGCATCAGTAACTACAAGTAGTACTACAAGCGTTACTAGCACTATCTCCACGTCCCATGCATCAGCATCAACCTACACCATAGCATCTTCAGCCGAGCCACGTATTAGCCCAGCTCTTTCATCCACTTTACAAAACGCATTATCTGCGGCGACGCCATCAGCTGCTAAGGTGACTAGCAAAGGAAAGTGTTCTTTCCAAACACAACTTATTGCTGTAGGTAACAAGCGTAAGGGAAATGCTAAGTCCACTCAACCAAGCCGCAAAGCAAAACTGCAGGCGATTGACTTAATCAATGAATCAACGGCAAACTCACGATCTACTGTGCTAGGAAACAACCGCTTTGCATCGTTGGCTGATGAAGCGCACAATGCTATGCAGATAGAGTTACCAGAGACTGATTGTGACGCAGGGGATGACATTTCCAGGGAAAACGAGCCTAGACCAGGAGCAAATGGACTACCTAAGCCACCTGCAATTTGCGTACCAAATGTCTTCAATCCTAATACTTTCGAGCAAGCACTTAATGCGTGTATCGGTAATACCAACTACAGTATTCGCATTTCAAAATTTGGAGTTTCGCGCATATATACGAAAGAAATGAAATGAACTGCCAATTTTGGCACCACCAGCTTAAGGAAGATAAGCCATTTAGAGTAGTTGTAAAGGGCATGCACGCCAATGTACCAAAGGAACAAATCTCTCAGGCCTTCGCGGACGAAGGCTTTGAAACAGTGAACATTTACTGCCCAAGAAAACCTGACTGGCGTAACATCGAAATCAACGCAGAGGATGATGAATATACCGTGGTATTCAAGACCAGACAAAATGTCTTCTTTATTAACTAAAAACAGGAAAAAGGTGTATCTGATGCTCTAAAAATTACACAGCTCGGCAGGTATCGAGTCACTGTAGAACGAGCACCACGCAGAAATGAGATTCTGCAATGTACGCGGTGCCACATATTTGGACATTCCAAAAATTATTGCGTGCAGCATCCCATTTGCGGCAAATGCTCAGGCCCTCACAGCACTGACTCTCCACTTTGCACAAGTGAGAGCTTTCTGTGCATAAATTGCGTTGGCGATCACGCCTCCTCTGACAGAGAATGCCCAGTTAGAAAACAGAAAGCAGTAAAGCTCCGGGAAAGGACACCTTTAACTGAAACGGCTAGCAGAAATAACACAACTCGCGGTTTCATCCCAGCTGAAACTGTTTGGTGCAATGTGTCATACGCAGATATTGTGCGGCCCAAAGCAAGTGTAACACGGTCAATTACTAACACTCTGCAAGCTAACGCCACAGCTCTGAATGACTCTGGCCTAAACATTAAATTTGTTGTTATAGAAAATGCAATACGTGAGATCAATGGTAGAATGGATCAACTGTTTAAACTAATTCAGGAAACTGTTGAATCAAACAAGGCATTTCGGGAACTAGTGCAAGTTCTGATCTCTAACATATCAAAATGATTCAATCAAACATTAAAATCGGGTTGTGGAATGCGCGAGGTTTATCCAAGAATTCTGAAGAACTCCGGATATTCCTCCGTGAACACAAAATCGACATCATGCTGGCAACGGAAACTCACATGCGTGAAGGACAACGGATCTTCATTCCAGGCTTCCACGCTTACCATGCCTTTCACCCAAGTGGTAATAGCAGAGGTGGGGCAACTGTTCTGGTGCGCTCTAACCTTAAGCACAGCCCTGAGCCAGCCATTGCAACTACCAATCGTCCAATAGCATTAGTGAGATTACAAACAGAAGAGGGTAGCGTTTTAATTGCATCCCTGTATCTTCCTCCTAGAGAGCAATGGTCGAGAATAGAATTTGAGACAGTACTTGCCACGTTTGGACACAAATTCATAGTGGGTGGAGACTTCAACGCGAAACATTCGTGGTGGGGCAATTCTCGGGCATGCTCCCGAGGTAAGCAGCTGCAAGAGGCCATTGCTCATGGGCAGTTCCAAATTTTAGCTACAGGAGAGCCAACATTTTACTCCGCCAACTCACGACTAACTCCTACAGCACTGGACTTCTTTATAACCAATGGGTATCAAATCTGTAGGCTTAAAGTAAAAGCCTCTCACGAACTTTCTTCGGACCACATCCCTCTTATTGCCGAACTGCACTCTCAGCCCGCTCAACTAATGAATCGGCCTCTGCTACTTGCCCGAAACGCGAACATATCAATATTCAAGGCACAACTGAAGGAACTCAATGACTTGGAACCTGCACTGCATACTGCGGAAAGCATTGACGATGGTTATAGAACTTCTCATGAGCACATTGAAGCGGGCGGCTGCAAGTGCCGCGCCCCTACACCAAAATATAAGGCAACATTCGAACCAGACACAACTTTCTGACGCAATAGCAGCCCTATTACACACCAAACGCAGAGTAAGGAAGGAATACGCAAGAACAGGTGACCCCAGACTTCAACAGATTTACAGAAGACTAGCCAATAGACTGCACAAAGTACTGTATCGTAGAAAAGAGCAGCTATTTAATGATTTTCTGGAGAACCTGGGAACTGATAATACTACGAATTACTCTCTTTGGAAGATCACTAAGCGCTTTAAATCACAAGCAATGCCGAAAACAGCTTTACGAAACCCGGCAGGCGGCTGGTACAGAACGAGTTGTGACAAGGCGGAAGCGTTTGCAGACAACCTAGAGCAGAGATTCAAGCCTTTTGACTTTACCCATGAAACACACTGCAGATTAGTGCAAACAGCGCTGGACTCGGCGTTCCAAATGGCATTGCCTGCTGAGCCGGTAACATTAGAAGAAGTGAAACAACTTGTCTTAAAGCTACGCCCAAAAAAGGCGCCTGGTGAAAACCTGCTCGATAACAGGACATTTAGGATACTCCCTGATGGTGCTCTGCAGTTTCTAGTGCGGATCTACAATAGCATTTTGCGTGTTGGCTACTTTCCCAAGGCATGGAAAAGAGCCACGATAATTATGATACCCAAACCAGGAAAACCGCTAACCGAAGTGGACTCTTACCGGCCCATAAGTCTCCTCTCATCACTTGGCAAAATGTTGGAGAGACTAATTTTAAATAGGATTCTTGCTTTAGACGAGGTACAGCAGACGCTCCCCAAGTTTCAGTTTGGCAGCACGGCACCCCTGAACAACTGCATAGGGTGGTTAACTTCATCCTAGAAGCCCTGGAACACAAGGAATTCGCAGTTTCCGCTTTTCTTGATATCCAACAAGCCTTTGACAGAGTGTGGCATCCTGGCTTGCTCTATAAGGCTAAGAAGGTGTTGACCCCACAGATATTTACACTTGTAAAGCGCTTCCTGGACGGGCGGTCGTTCAGCGTATCACTTTCTGAGAGCAAGTCGACCGTCAGAAGGATCGAAGCTGGTGTTCCGCAAGGCAGTGTTCTAGGTCCGACTCTCTACACCATTTTTACTGCTGATATGCCCAATCAATATGCGATCTCGGAGTTACAACACAGAGACACTCTCATTGCTACATACGCTGATGACACCGCAGTGCTTACTAAAAACGACAACATATTTCATGCCAAGAGTGCACTACAAGAGTACTTGGACTCGTTTCAAGAATGGGCGAAGAAATGGAATATTTGCGTCAATGCTAGCAAATGCGCCAATATAACCTTCACCAATAGAGTCCGCAGTTGCCCCGGTGTAACTCTAAATGGAAGCGTTATAAGTCACACGTCAGCTCATAAGTACTTGGGTGTCACTCTGGACAGAAGTCTAACTTTTGGCAAGCATATATCGGCATTACAACACGCTTACAGAAACAAAGTGTCCAAGATGTCCTGGCTTCAGTCTTCCAATAATAAGCTATCTCTGGCAAACAAAACTAAGATCTATAAGGCTATACTAGCTCCTAGCCTCTTTTACGCTATCCAAGTGTTTGGAATTGCAGCCAGTACACATATAAACAAATTACGGGTACTGCAAGCCAAAACACTTAGAAAAATTTCAAACGCTCCCTGGTATATACGAAAGAGAGACATTGAGCGAGATCTGAATGTTCCACTGATTGGAGACAGGATTCAAAAGATAGCTAGCAAATACGCAGAGAGGCTAGAGTATCACCCAAACGCCCTTGCCAGGCGACAACACAGCGCTGGATTAAGAGCTAAAAGAAGACTTAAACGATTCCACCCTCAAGATCTCCCACAACGGATCTTGACGTAGTGAACTCCCAGAGCATCGTTCGAATAGAAATTATCTTAGACACCAATTCCTAATCAAGATTATCTTAATTGTAAATATTGTAAATTTCCAACCATAGTTTATCTAGACATAGTGTTCAAGCATGAACATGCATTGTATAATAAATAAGTATGATCTTAGGACAGTAGGAACATGTTAAATAAGATAAGAAGCATATACTGTCAATAGCCAAGTCAAGTACTTGTATCCTCAACTCACATAAATTATGTAAGGCCTAAGCCACTTGAGTTGACAAAGGGTACTATTTACGACCGCTGGTACCAACGAAAAGATTAATAAAAACATGTACGATTGACATAGGGTTCATGGGTCTCGTCGACCTAGTCCCAAAATAATGTTATGTGACACTGCAGAGGGGCTATCAGTATATAAGATAATATTATATAAATATTGTATGTGAGAAAATATAAGTCCGAGGATCACATTATATATGCCTATTAGCCTATATACTAGTTCTAAGCACATAATTTGTACATAGCAATAAGTACCCAGAAATTGAAATAAAAGGAGAGCCGATCCTGAATCGGCAGTCAGTCAGTCAGTTCAGTTCAGTTCAGTTCAGTTCAGTACAACAACTCGACTCATCAGTCTCTTTATTTCAAGACTCTGATTAACATTTGGTCCTTCGAGCAATCTGTTGTTTTCCCCCACCAGTGGTAAGAGACACATATGAAGAATCATGCGCCTGTCTTACAAATAGGCGGTTAAAAATAATCCTTGTTGTTTCCCCCACCAGAGGTAAGAAACGCAAGATTATGATTAACATTTACCTTGTTCTCAGTGGATAGAGACGGGGTGAAAAATGGCATCTTATAGTTTTTGTTATAACTTAAGATTGCCTAAGTTCTGTCGTTTAAATAAAAACGCAGAAAATACAACCAGTAGCTGCCTTACAAACAGTCTGGTTATTCAAAAAATCACATTGTGTAGCGTGTCCGGGGCTTACATCGGACTAAGAAAAGCGTATCCGAGGCTAACATCGGATAAATTATTAAAAAGTGCAAGGCGTAAATAAAAAGTGTCTTCTGCACATAAACAGTTGGAAGCTGCAATCAGGACAATACGAGCAGCATCTACAACAAAGTACGGAGAAACCTGGCCAAGTATATGGGATCTCCCGCTAGTTAAAGGAGGATTGAAATGATCCGATAGCACTCACAAGAGTGCTCAAATAACTAGCAACGGATAAAGGACAAGGATTCGCCAAAGAGCATCTAAAAGTCCTGAATGTCGCGACTATGCAACATTTTGAGGAGAGCGGAGTACGACCTAGAGTCGTCAGTTCAATCCGGTTTGGGTTCAGTTTTAGTTCAATTATTAGACTGAACTCATCAGTGTAGCCATGGTGTGCTCACTGATTATTTTTATAAAAATCTGTTGTTTACCCCCACTAGAGGTAAGAGACACAGAAAATTAATATTAGCGCTTACTTTACGGAGAGGTAGCTAAAAAATAAATATAAAATCTGTTGTTCTCCCCCACCAGAGGTAAGAGACACAGATAATAAAAATAGTGCCTGCCTTACAAACAGGTTTTCAAAATAAATTCCTGTCGTTTCTCCGGAAAAAGGTAAGAAACGCAGGATTATAATAAAATGGCACCTTATAATGATACCTTAAGGTTGTCAATATAACATAAAAAAAAAGTTAAACTAGAGCCTGTCTTACAAACAGGCTGAAAAAAAAAATCACATTGTGTAGCGTGTCCGAGGCTTACATCGGACCTAAAGAAAAGCGTATCCGAGGCTGACATCGGGTGAAAAAAATGCAAGATGCATGGAGAAATGCAATCGACGCATGGTGTGTTGGAAACCCCAAGGATGAAGTGGGAGCTGTAACAACAAATACCACGGCAATTCGCAGCAGCAAATGAGGGTTCACCAACTTGTTGGAAGAGGATCAATAGATTCCAAAAACAATCCAACAATGCTCATCGTAACCGGCCAGCAAAGTACTAGGACGTACCGGATCTAAAAGGAGCAGCAAATCAACATTTTTTATTTATTTTTTGTTAAATTTTTTAAATCATACAGTCCACTAAAAAAGAAATAGATACAGCTAACACTTTGACAGTTTTTTGGCCTTGGCAAGAGCTGCAGCGTAGGCATTCACTAAATTAAAAAAAAAATATAATTAAAATTAAGAAACAACTGCCATATTTGCCCCTCGGCAGAATGTTCAAGCATGAACATATTTTAAATAACTAATGTAAACATAAAACTCACCTTATTTCGCTCATATCTTTCTTTTAGACCTTGGCAGAATGTTCAAGCATGAACATGCATTGTATAATAAATATGTATGATCTTAGGACAGTAGGAACATGTTAAATAAGATAAGAAGCATATACTGTCAATAGCCAAGTCAAGTACTTGTATCCTCAACTCACATAAATTATGTAAGGCCTAAGCCACTTGAGTTGACAAAGGGTACTATTTACGACCGCTGGTACCAACGAAAAGATTAATAAAAACATGTACGATTGACATAGGGTTCATGGGTCTCGTCGACCTAGTCCCAAAATAATGTTATGTGACACTGCAGAGGGCCTATCAGTATATAAGATAATATTATATAAATATTGTATGTGAGAAAATATAAGTCCCAGGATCACATTATATATGCCTATTAGCCTATATACTAGTTCTAAGCACATAATTTGTACATAGCAATAAGTACCCAGAAAATGAAATAAAAGGAGAACCGATCCTGAATCGGCAGTCAGTGAGTCAGTTCAGTCAGTTCAGTTCAGTACAACAACTCGACTCATCAGTCTCTTTATTTCAAGACACATAGTTTTACTTTAAATTATTTTTTTCTCATTAGCTTAAGTTGCCACAAAGGTAATAGAATACTATTCAGCTGTAATAAATATTTCTAATAAATACGATTAATAAGAAAATAAGATCATAAAATGTTTTGTTACTTATAGTTAATGGAAAAAATGCATTACAGCTAAGATATATTTACAAAGTTCCTATAACTTAAAAAATGACAATAGATGTGCAGATATTATAATATTATAATAAATTGAAAGTATTCACATAATTATATTGTGCCGTTATTTTTGGAACCAGTTACTTTGCAGATATTCGTTTATTTTTCAATAATATCTTATTACATCATGCTCTTAACCACTTTTAAAAATATTAACACCATCGCACCATCGCGATACAGATGGTGCAGACTCGGAAATATGTTAGTAAAGTAAAACCACTGCCCAAATAACACAGATCGGCCATTTCATACAAGCGTTTTTGTAATAAAATAATGATAAAAATAGTTATATTTTTTAAAAAATAATTTGCAGTCTAATTATTATTATTATTTTTTTTTTAGTTTAATATATTAAGTGAAGAATCTGTACAGCTTTGAGTACTTTAACATCACATGGTTAGACTGTGTAAGTGGAACCAAACGTCAATTCTTTATGACGATTACATATATTGATGTGTTTTTAGAATTGTGTTGTAGTATAGAGGTGGGTAAGCGCTATTGGCGCCTCATTGTTTTTGCAAATCCTTGTCTCTTAAGACGCCTCAAAGGTCTAGCCGGAATTAGATTTCGAGCAAGTAAGCTGCGGTGCCCCAGAAGTTTATCTCTGTATCTGCTTGTATGCCTACCAATCTGCTCATCCACAGTAAACAGCTTTAAGTCTCTGTGAAGAGTTGAACCGCGTACATACCAAGGGCAAGCAGTTATATTTCCAAGGACCCGATTCTGCAGTATCTGAATCCGTTTATAATTTGATTTGGCCGCGATCCCCCAGATCTGAATTCCGTAAAGCCAGATTGGTAAGATACAATGCACGTATACCGCCCTTTTGCATCTAAGCGGCATGGTACTCCTTCTATTGATAAGCCATCGCAATTGCTTCATCCTCATGTTAGATTTTTAACCGCAGACTTAAGATGTGGTCCGAAGGTAAGTCGCTTGTCTAGAGTAATGCCAAGGTATTTTGCTTGCGACTGCTGCTCCAGAGTAATACCCTCAAGCTGGATTTCAGGGGTTGTCATTATCAGTCTCTTCAGTGTGAAGAATGGGTTTGTTGTTTTTAGCGGATTGGCTTTCATGTTCCACCGTTTGCACCAAGCTGTCAGAGCAACAAGATACTCCTGCAAGCCATGAGCTGCTTCTATTCGACTTCTGGAATTGTAAATTACTGCGATGTCATCTGCATAGGTCGCAATGAGGGCCTTAGAGGAGTCTCCATATGTTGGCTATTGGGTCTAGGTATATCAGCAGTATAAAGCGAATAAAGCAACGGCCCAAGCACACTACCCTGTGGTACTCCTGCTTTCATTGGGTAGCTGTTAGAATATGTATCCCTAACTTTGACTTTAAACTTCCGACCTTCCAGGTATGATTTTAAAAGTCCATAGTAGGGAGCTGGTATGAAGCTTTTGATTTTACAAAGAAGGCCAACATGCCAAACCTTGTCGAAAGCATTGGAGTACTCCAGATCATCAAAGGCTTGTAGGATATGCTTTACCAATCTGTGCACTTATTCAATAGTACCATGCCCACCTCGAAAACCAAATTGATGATCAGGCAAGATGCTATTTAGATTCATTATCACAGTAATTGGCAATTAATTTCTCCCACAACTTCGATAAGGCTGGTAAGAGACTGATTGGTCGATATGACTCAGGGTCAGCCTCTGGCTTACCTGGCTTGTGAATCATGAGAATCGCTGCTAATTTCCATTGCTTTGGGAACACTTGCACTCGAAGAATAGCATTAAAAATTAATGCTATGTATATGATTGTTCTTGTGGGCAAGGCCTTCAGAGTAGAGTAGCATATCCTATCAATACCCGGTGCTTTATTATTAGGCAACGATTGAATGATTTCAGATATTTCCTCAGTCCTTATGGGCTTAATAGGCAATGACATCTGCAGTGGTGTCTCTAACCTCTTATGAGTTTCACTGGTCTTTTCAGCCGAAGCAAAGTTGTAAGGGCTAAAGCGATCCTCCAGATGTATACCGAAAGCATTTGACTGCTCCAATTCATTTTTTGCAAGGTTACCGCCAGGACAAGGTATTGGAACCTGTCTAAGGGGTTGTTGCTTGAGCCACTTAATGCACTTCCATAGAGAGTAGTTTGCATCAACGGTGTAATCCATAGATAACAATTTTTGCTCAAAGAAGTCGCTACGAAGTTCCCTTAAAACAGTTCGTAATTCTCTTGATGCCCGGTTCCATAACACTCGGTCCTCAGGATCTTGAGAGCGAATTGCTCTTCTCCGGAGGCGCCTTTTTCTTTTTATAAGTTCCCTGGCTTCTCTTGTAAGAATAATTCCATAACTTTTAGTTCGAACATCTGGTTCTGCTAGAGTTGAAGCCGAAGCATTTCTATGAATATTATCAGTTAGAATATCAACTGCGTTCTCGATATCTTCTTTTGAGTCTAGAGCAGAATTCAACTGAAACGAGCTGTCAAGATGTTGTTTAAAAATCACTAGATTAGTCCGACTTGTGATCAGTCGAGAACTTGTCCTGACATGAACTCCATTCGTTAGTAGATTGGCTACAAGTGCTATGTGATCGGAATCAAGATCCCAGCTTTCATTAATATTTATTTGCGAATTGAGTATCCCATGATATAATGCAAAATCAATGCACGTAGCAGTATGACTAGATACATATGGGTACCTAGTTGGAGAGCCAGTTGCAAGAATTTTAGCCCCTGATATGGATTCAACTAGCTCAAGCCCTCTAGACGAACTAGTGTTGTCGCCCCAAATCCAATGACGCGCATTCCAGTCACCTCCACCCAGATACTTCTGTTGAAAAGAAGCGAGTATTTCAGTGAAATGCCTTTCCTGAAGTCTATTTCCTGGAGGACAGTATATCGCACTAACTTCCATGTTACCCAAACCTGTGACAATTTTAATGGTAGACATTTGAACTAATCTTGTCTCTATAACTTTTAGTGGGAAGTGGATGATAGAGCATCTCACCAACACCGCCGCTCCTCCGTGGCCATGATTATGCCGTGATGGCTTATACGCTAGATAGAATGAATACCCATATATGTTGACAACCTCACCTCTATTGAGCCTAATTTCACTTAAAAGTATAATATCAATCCTGTTATTATGTGCAAAAAATTCAACTTCTTTTGCTTTGCCAGAAATGCCATTGGCATTCCAGATTAGGATCTTGAGATTGTTCATCGTGTGGTTGAAGCGCTGTTTTGGACTTGGGGGTTCGATGAATCCACATTCCTTTTATTTAGCGAACTTATTAATTGAAGAAGCATGTCTTCAAGCCGGTCCAGTCGTTGACTATTTTTGATAGTAAGCTGGTGTTGCTCACTTTGCTGCTGCTGCAAGCACTGTAAATGCTGTCATTCCATAATTTGCTGCTGTTGTTGTGCCATTAATGCTCGGGCATCAACTGGAAGTATATTTTCATAATTCTGTCGTGGCTGGGGACTAGGCATTAGATGCCCAGCAGAAACTACGCAATTTCTTGCAACAGATGCGTATGACACGCTAGCACGGACTCCAGGAGAGCTGGCTTGTTTAGTCTGTTGTTCACCAACTTGCTTTTGTTTCTTTTTTTGATGCAATTCTTGTCCTTCTTGCTGCAGTTGTTTTTGTTGCGGTTAATAGCCAATTGTCTTACTCCGATCTACCATTAATTGTTTCACAGTGGAACGTCCCTTAGAGTACCCCATTGATTTTTTTAGATACTCCTGGTACCATTGGCATCCCTTATAAGTAGTCATGTGACTGCCTCCACAGTGTAAGCAAGTTGGTTGCTGATCCAGTAGGCGAACACACTCCTTAGTCAGATGCTTATCGCCGCAACGCGCAAACGTGCTTATTGCCTGCCGCAACGCGCAAACGTGCTTATTGCCTGCCGACGACAATATTTTGCTGTATGGCCATATTCCTGGCAACGTAAGCAATGCTCGCTTTCAGATGATTTACGCATCCTCTCAACTGTAACTCCTTGTCGGCAAAGAGTTTTAATGTCATAAATTTCTTTGATATTTTTGCATTTTTTAATATTTATGAAAAATATGTTTAATTTTTGGTCCTTATTTGCCCTCGATCTCGGATTATGCACCTGTAGAGCTTCAAAACCAATCGTTTCATAATTGGATATTATTTGGTTAATAGGAGTGCTATGATGTAGCCCGTTCACTACAATCTTGCAAGGTTTTTCTTCCTTCAATTGATAAGTATGGAATTGTATTCCCATATTATCAAAGTGATTAACAATTCCTCTATATGCATCCAAATTTTTGGGATAGACTCTTGCTGTTGTGCCTTGATTCACTTTGACAGTTACATCATCCAAATCAGCAACATCACCAATTATTTCAAATAAATCATTGAGATTTCCAATATTTACCACAATTTGCGGTGGTTTTTTTGATGAAGGGTCCTATGTAATAATCTCTGTTGGGACATCAGCTGTTTCTACAGGGGTCAACTCATCACGATCATCAAGTTCCATATCCAGCAGGGCGAAACGGTTACGGTTATTTACATTATTATTCTCCGACAATATGAAAGACTCTTTATTTGCTCTTTTGGGGCTCATCATAGGAGATATCGGCTTCTTGCGCTTACATACTTGATGCTTTTGAGCATCTATTATTCTGAGAACGGCTCCACTCAGTGCTGTGTGTGCAGCTTCACTTATAATTGGAGTTAAATCACTATGACCTCCATTACATGCACTGCTGGTTGATGCAGTTGCAGTAATGGCTGATAATGACTTTCTGACATCTGCTCTAATTTCAGATGGAGTTTTCCCAGCAACTTTTCGCATTTCTTCAAAATTAATCATTTTTTTAATCTGATTATGCTTTATAAGCTTTTCAATCCCTTTGTTTACTACTTTATCATAAATTTTATCCATTTTATGCATATATCCAATCTTATTGATTCATTTTTTCAATCTTTATAACAAATAAGTATAGATGATGTCCCTTATTTGCGGCTTGCGCCCAGCCAGAGGAGATCCTCTGCCCAAAGGCAGCTATCGCACTGTTACATTGTTTCACTGTTTCACTTCTCAACGAGAGAATATTAAAGGCATTTAAAGCACAAATATTTGAAATAAATATTTTACAGATTTTCGGATTTGTAAAAAAAAAAAAATTGTTGATGTTGACGCTACGACTGCTCGACTGAAAAAAAAAAAAAAAAAATTAATTAATTATTCTAAATATTCTAAAAAATATCCAAAACCGATATTTTAGATATCCTTCAAGTCATCAAGTCGAAATGTTGAACTCCTTCACTTTTTTGAGGGACTTTGGCTCCAGGACTCCTTAACGGTGGTCCAAAATGAGTGCATTCTAGTTGGAGTCATAAATTTTGCTCCCTGGCTCGAGAAGTGGGCGAACTATATTATAATTTTTTATAAAAAATTTATTATTTTTTTAGGATCCACGAAGTAGATTGAGTTACATATACTAAAAAGGATTTCCTATATATTAATTTCACAGTCTGAAATTCACACAACTTAATGTCAGTGAGCATAAACAAGTGGCGAAACTATGTATATTTGGATGGAAGGTATACATTGTATAGTGTCAATAGTTTGTATATTTCGCTTCCTACTATATCTTTTATGTATATTTGTATGTAGTATGCATAAATTCAAATTCACTTGTATATTATTAAAGGTGTAATTATTAATTTCTTATATATAATTTTTACGGACTTCTACGTAAAATTGATATAGAAAAAAGGCATAAAGCAATAATATGCTAGGAACTCAGTTTGCATCTATAATTTAAAGCTCAATCAACTTTTTAATGTTCACTTTGCAAATGCATCAACATTATTATATGCACGTATATGTACTTACATAAAGTCTTAATAAGTGAATAAGCTTTTATTAATTTTTTTTTTTTTTTTTTTTAATATATTTAATAAGTGAAGAATCCGTACATCTTTAAGTACCTTAACATCACATGGTTGGGTTGTGTAAGTGGAACCAAACGTCAATTTATTAATATTAATTATTAATATTTAATATTTAATATTTTTATTAATATTATTTGTTTTTTGCCTACATTTAAAATAGTATGTTTATATAGGAACAATTCTGTTAAAATTTAAATATTTTTGTTTAGTCGATTTAATTCTGCACATATATTAGATGCACATTTAATTCTGCTCATATATTAGCTGCACTTATGTGTTATTAATATATACAGAGAGACTTATTCTATTTATTTATTTAATATATTTTTACCGTGCCGTATTTTGAATTGCGTTAAAATAGGAACTTTCAAGTTATCATAGTTTAATTAATAGTTTTATATGTATTTATAAATTTTTATATGAATGCATTATGTTTTTTCCAGTACCCTTTCAGAGTACAACGGTCCAGTTGTATTTCCAAATAATCGCAAAATGTGTGTATGTATCTTTATAAAAATATACATTAAAAATTGTTCTGTTTGTAATATCTTTAATAGAGATTATCGTAAAACTTACCAGGTGATCGAGCTTCCAGATATATAGTAAATATCATTCCATTTCACTTGCCACCTATAACTTTAAAATAATTTTTTTTTATTTTCGCTGATGTAAAATTTAATAAAACTTTCTTAACAACTAAAAAATAGTCTGACTGTCGATGTAATAGTAAAACGAACAGCCGAATACCACTGACTGGCTATTTAACTGCTGTGCTGTTGAGGCGACTGCCGATCGACCGAAAAAATTTCCACCCTCATTTTTAGCTAGTGTCGGCAGCAACAGCCAGCGATAGCACAACCACTTTCTGTTAGGTATTCTAAAAATATATATATGTCGAAGAGTCATTTCCAGACTCAGACTTCTCCAACGGTCTTTCAGCGAAACGTGTTCTGGCGCGTGGCATGTCGCTTGAATTTCACAACTCGAATGATGACCGACTCCAGACTCTTGTCGGTCCCTTCTTAATTCCTTTTTCACTTACCAATACACACTCACAATGTGGTGAGCTATGACAAACACTATTTGTCTCACTCATGCACACGCCCAGACTACGTTGGCAGAATTAGGTACCTACCTCGCATGAAAGAACAAAGAAGCAATACGGTATAAGTAACGGTATATGATCGTTACAGTTTGAATACTCAGAATATACTGCGTCACAACCACCGACGCACAAACGAGGGGAGAAAGAATAAGACACAAACAAATGCGTAATAGCAAATAATCGTTATAATTTCAAAATTCAAAATAATTCATCGACACGGCCTTCCTGACTCTCCTCACGTCCTCGTGAGTTTACAATAAAATGGTTTTACAAAACTCATTTTCTCATTTTCTTGTACAGATCAAAATTCAGGCGAGTTTAGCACAATACAAATTTTTCTCAATAAATAAAAATCAAAAACAAAATCATTACAAAGTTATTTTCTTATTCTTCTCACTTTTCTCATTTTCATACAACTTTTGTCATGAGATCCGGATTACCACCAACTTATACGGTCAAAATCATTCAGCCTTCTATTTCATAAGGCAATCATATTATTCATTATTTTACAAAATCATGCCAATCATTAGCACACAGTCATCCACGGGATATACCGGCCAATTAAAAAAATAAGTTAATTCGGCGCACAGCTTATATCCAGACAAACCGGCCGTCACATACAGCTCGCAGCTTAGTCCATAAGCCGGCCAAACTTCAGATCACTGATCATTTCCGAAATTTCAGCTATACTGCAACAGATGGCGAACCACATAACTCGGGCACCCATCCGTACAGAAAGTCGAGAAACAAGGAACTGATTCGAGCATCTACAATTTCTTTATATCATTTCACAATCACAGCCCTCACCGGCTTAATACATATCATTGCATATCTTTATTCCAATCCATAATCACAGCACAGCTTGATCTATGGCATCTTCACCACTACTTTTATTTGTGATGGCATATTCAACTTCTTCATTATCCGATTCTGTGGTAATCCCCTTCTCAGGCATACGTCTCAAAAATTCGTGAGAATACTTATAAATTCTATTATTATTTAGTGCTTTAAGTGTATACCTATCTCCTTCTAATACTTCGGTCACCAAAAACGGACCTCTAAACTTTGGATCTAGTTTGGTCTGATGACGCTCTTCGTTTTTAAGCAAAACATAGTCATTAACTTTATACCTTTTAACGGCACATTTATTTTTATCGAATCTAGCCTTATCATATTGAGCATTCTTTTCCATATTTCGCTTTGCCATTTGTCTAATTTTATCAACATCAACAACATTCTCGTTATCAACAATAGGTGCAAGTCCAAAGGTCTGGCCTGTTTGCCAATAAGCATTTCTAATGGGCTAACCTTAGTCACTCGATTGGGCGTACAATTTAGAGCCAGTTGGATTTCACACAAAGAGTCTTGCCATGACCCGTGACCCGTTTCAACCGCAGTACTCATAACTCGTTCTACTTGGCCATTGGCCCGGCTAGCACCCGTAGCAATCAAATGCAAATCGATCTTTTGTACGGAACAAAAATCACGGAATGCCGTACTGGAGAAACTACGTCCCTGATCTGTGATCACACGGGAAGGAACGCCAAATAATGAGATTAGTGATCTTAGGGCCTTGATACAACACTCTGTATCCAGCCTCACGGTGTGCGACAAAGAGACAAACTTTGTGAAGGCATCTATGGACACAATAATATATTCCTTTTGGTCATTTTTACCGCTAAGCTTCCCTGTAATATCAATATGGACTGTATGCCAAGGGATGTCGACCTTGAGAATGGGATGCAATTCCACTGGTACCCTACCAGATAGGGGCTTTGATAATTTACATGTGATACAGTTCTCAACGAATTTGCGAACATACTTAGACATCTTGTCGAACCAGTAATACTCGTACATCTTCTCAAGGGTCTTCTCCCAACCAAGGTGCATTATAGACTCGTGCACATTATTCACGGCTGATCACCTAAACGACTTTGGAATGATGGGGAGGCAACGAGTTTTCCCATTTCTTTGAATTTTCCTATACAAGGCCCCGCTCTCATGGAGAAATGGTTGTTGTACAAAGTAGACGTGTCTAATTTTGCTCTATTAAATCATTTGAAATCTTTAATTCGTGCTGTAGTTTAATACTTAAAAAAGTACCGATTTTAACAATATTATTGTGTAGTGCGTTACTACTGGTGCTAGTGTCAAACTTCGTGCGATTGCTATTAAATAATTGCATTTTATTTGTATATTTTACAAACAGTGCGCGTCGCTAACAGCTGTGTTTATTGCTTTTTCTTTTTTGCTTACTTTCGTCTGTTACTTTTCGTCACTCTCCTAACTTTGCACTCTCTCATTGCATGCTTATCTGTAGAGCTTGCGCTCTTAACGTCAGTTCTTAACATTAACTGTACCTCACTGTCTCTCTTGCTTTGTTTGCATTGTGATATTGTGTTTTTCTACAGCACTCGACACAAGGTTAGTTACATTACAAATATAATCTAAATTCTTATTATTTTCCCCATTTCTTTTTATTCGTTCTTATATTCTCCTTACATCATGACTTCGTGCTGCATTAAAGTCTGTAAGGTAATGTCCGATCCTAAGGCAGATTTTATTAGCTGCTGGTTGTGTGACAATCTAGCTCATGTTAAATGTGCAGGTTTCACAGTGCGTGTAAAAGATTACATCGCCAATAAGACGGGTCTTTAATGGTGTTGTGAAGCTTGCCGTGAGACGGAGATTGATTATTTATTTATTTATTAATGTCAACTATAAACAGTCGACAGAAATTAATTAATATGTAACATTACAATAAAATTTAAAAATGATTAAATTAAATATATAAAATAAATTATATATATGTTTAAAAATTAAAAATTAGAATTAAATGAAAATAAAAATAATAAATAAATAGTTCTGGGGTGAATAAATGTAAATTGATTCAACATTTGTTGCTAGGATTGGGGAAACCCAGGAAAACCCAATCAAATCAATGACCACCACCAGAGATTATGTGATTAATGTGTGAGTAAATGTTCTAAGATTAAGGCTTTATTAGTAGAAACAGACGACTCTAATCTAATAACCCCGTAAAGACTGTTAAACTCAGAACATAGTACTCTAAAAGGTTCATGCATAAGGTAATTAGTAGGGCAAGTGCTAATTTTTAATAAGGAAAAGAAACGGGTAGATCTGATAGGAATTGAAAAGTTTAATTTGTTAAGCAAGAAAGGAGAGTTAATATCACCATTGATAAGTTTCAGAATGAAAGTAACACCCAGCATAGTGCGACGGTGAGAAAGAGAAGTAAGATTAATTAATAGTAATCTACTAGGATATGGCGGTTAAGCTGGAGGTTAAGCTGTGGTGACCAGTTTAAGTTTCTTAGTGCGAAAATTAGAAACTTCTTTTGCACCGACTCGATTTTGTCTTTGTAAGTCTGATACTGTGGTGACCACAAACAGGACCCATACTCGAGAATGGGACGTACCAGAGAAACATAAAGCTGTTTAGTCGTATAAGGGTCATTGAATTCCTTAGACCAACGCTTAATGAAACCTAAGACCTTCATGGCTTTATTTACCATGAACTCAATGTGATCATTGAAGGCGAGTTTACGATCAAGTAAGATGCCTAGGTCATTGATTTGAGATATATTCTCAAGAAGATGGCCGTCTAAAAAGTATTCAGCGTGCACAGGTTATGTTCTGCAAAAAGTCATGGCTTTGCACTTTGAGCAATTGAGGGCAATAAGATTGGTTTTACACCATGAATTGAGAATATTAAGATCAGCTTGCAACAAAGAAGCAGAAATAGGATACTTATAAGAGAGGCATAATTTAACGTCATCTGCATACATCAAAACAGCACTATTCTTAATAATAGACGGAAGGTCATTAATAAATAAATTGAAAAGCAATGGTCCGAGGTGGCTACCTTGGGGCACTCCTGAATAAACAAAGATCTGCTTAGAAAGGGCAGAATTGAACATAACTCTCTGAGTTCTATTTTTAAGATAATTGGTAATCCAGTTCATTAGAGTATGAGGAAAACCAAGAAGCGATAACTTGTGCATTAGGAGAGTATGGTTTACAGAATCAAATGCTTTACTGAAGTCAGTGTAGATAACATCCGTTTGCATCGTACTATGAAACCCACTAATGACAATAGAGAAGAGTTCCAATAAGTTTGTGGCAGTAGATTTGGATCTCACAAAGCCATGCTGGGTTGGAGAGATGATTGAGCTACATAAGTGTTGGAGATGAGAAGTAATGATTTTCTCGAATAACTTAGGAATAGCAGACAACTTAGAAATAGCTCTATAGTTCATGACATCAGATTTAGAGCCTTTTTTATGTAAGGGAATAACATAAGATTCTTTCCATATCTCAGGAAATAATCCGGTCGAAACGGATAAACAAAAAAGTTTAAGAATTGGCTTACAGAGCGAATTAGCACAGTATCTGAGAACACAGCCAGGCACCCCATCTGGCCCAGGAGAAAAAGATGGCTTGACCAAACTCAGCTCACAACCTAGCAAACTTTCCGTAATCTACGGACCGAAAACAGAGTTAGCTGGATAAATTCTATAAGGATAAGGAGACTTAGAATCGTAAATCTTAGACGAATAAGTATCCTGGAAAAAATCTGCAAATAAGTCCGAAATATATTGATCGGTACTAGCTGTTTTCTCGTTGAGAGTTAGAGAAGAAGGATATGTAGCAGCTCGCCGTTTTAGATTTACAAAATTATAAAACTGCTTAGGGTCTTTGACAAATTGTAATCTACAGCGAGTTAAATATGCACTATAGCAACGGTGGTTCAGAGTATCAAAGCCAGACTTAGCGCTGACATACCTTGAAAAATCAATAAGCCTACCAGATAATTTGAACTTTTTGTAAAGCTTGGCTTTTAAATTTTTAAGTCTACAAAGTTCCCTAGAGAACCAAGGTAGTTTTGTAGACTTAGAAAGATACAACCTAGGAACACTTGATTCAAAAATAGAGTTAATAGCTCTATAAAAAATGTGAATCGCACATTCTAAATTATTAGAAGAGTACAATTCCGACCAATCGTAGTTATTAAATAAAATATTGAGATCACTAAAGTTTACTTTACGAAAACAGTAGTGTTTAGTGGTTGGAAGTGTTTTATTTTGCTGCCCGGATGGTGACAGCAAAATAGCGAGCTCTAAAGTGGGGTGGAACGCATCTCCAGGTGAAACTAAAGGATCAATTCTTACAACAGTATCGCATACCTGATCTGATACAAAGACAAGATCAAGTATTCGGTTGCTGCTATTTCGAATTGAGTTGACCTGAGATAGATTAAGTTCAAGAAGTCCCGACAGAAACTCGTTAGAAGTCATTAAGTCGCTGTTATCCGACCAAATAACATCGGGCAAGTTAAAGTCATCAACAACTACCAAACAGTCTTTATCCAAAAGCATGCTGGATAAAGATTGAATTACCGTTAAGTGAGCTAGGTATACAGATAAATCAGACTGGGGAGGAATATATGAACAGGAAATATATAAGTTATGAATTCGCACATTCACACATACAATTTCTATATTAGTGGGGGAGTTATTTACTAATTGCGATACAAGATTAGATTTTATCGCAATAAGGACGCCTCCACCTTTTCTATCCATTCTATCACATCTATAAGTAACAAAAGAGGTGAAAGTATAGATGCATCAAGAATGTCAGGTTTAAGCCAGGTCTCAGTAAATGCCAAAATGTTATGTTCGAAAGAAAAACTATCTACATAAAGGTTAGAAAGTTTTGACTTAAGGCCTCTAACATTCTGATAAGCTAACAGAATGGAAGAATTTATTAGTTTTTTGACGGAACATTAGTAGGAAGAGAAGGGGGAACAGAAGACTTATGTCTCTTTTGCGGACTGTACTCCTTTACAACCATATCATCCAGCCAAATAGCATTAGTACAAATAGTACTAAATGCACTTGTGTGGACAGATATTTTGAAGGAGGAAATTTCTCTATGATGCTTAAATTTGAATTTCTCAACGGTCAAGTTGGGACAATTATTATTAAGCTTGTTTAAAATATACGCCTTAACATCTTCAGTTGAAGTTTCAGATGCCAGGAGAGAAATAAAAATTTGGCGTCTATTAGGTACAGACTTAAGAGGTCTGGCAGTCTCCACTGCGCAAGGAAGAACATTTGCAGGCGTGGGATGCTTAGGGGAATTAAACACCCGAAGATGATTAACCTCAGATGATACAAGAGGCATATCATTGGAAGGCCTACCTTTCTTGGGTTTATTGGGTTTAGAGCTACGTGGGTTTGAAATAGCTGCAGAAGGAATTGATTCAGGAATATGTTCAGTAGTCATAACCGGAGTAATAATTACCTCCGGTGGTGAGCTACTGGAAGAAGGCACACCCAGAATAGACGGCTCAGGAAAAATTTTAAAATTATTAAACTTAAATTCCATTGCTTGGAATTCCTTGTGAAGAAGGTCAAAGTTTTTTTTTAAAGCACAGAAATTATTGCGCGTATGCATTGCAAATGATTGCATATTAATTTCCGTCTCACGGCAAGCTTCACAACACCATTTAAGACCCATCTTATTGGCGATGTAATCTTTCACACGCGCGGTGAAACCTGCACATTTAACATGAGCTAGATTGTCACACAACCAGCAGCTTATAAAATCAGCCTTAGGATCGGACATTACCTTACAGACTTTAATGCAGCACGAAGTCATGATGTAAGGAAAATATGAGATCGAATAAAGAAATTGAGAAATTATAGGAAATGAGTTATGTTTGAATGTAACTTAACTTGTGTTGAGTGCTGTAGAAAAACACAATATCACAATGCAAACAAAGCAAGAGAGACAATGAGGTACAGTTAATGTTAAGAACTGACGTTAAGAGCGCAAGCTATACAGATAAGCATGCAATGAGAGAGCGCAAAGTTAGGAGAGTGACGAAAAGTAACAGACAAAAGTAAGCAAAAAAGAAAAAGCAATAAACACAGCTGTTAGCGACGCGTACTGTTTGTAAAATATACAATATATAGTTTGACACTAGCACCAGTAGTAACGCACTACACAATAATATTGTTAAAATCGGTACTTTTTAAAGTATTAAACAACAGCACGTATTAAAGATTTCAAGTGATTTAATAGAGCAAAATTAGACACGTCTACTTTGTACAACAACGAAGTGTTATATGATATGCAATCATTCGCAAGGCATATGCGTTGCTTTGCGTTAAAAAAAAACTGACCTTCTTCATAAGGAATTCCAGGCAATGGAATTTAAGTTTAATAATTTTAAAATTTTTACTGAGCCGTCTACTGTGTCTGTGCCTTCTTCTAGTAGCTTACCACAGGATTTAATTACTACTCCGGTTTTGACTACTGAACATATTCCTCAAACAATTCCTTCTGCAGCTATTTCAAACCCGCGCAGCTCTCAATCGAATAGACCCAAGATAGATAGGCCTTCCAATGTATGCCTCTTGTGTCATCCGAGGTTAATCATCTTCGGGTGTTTAATTCCCCTAAGCATCTTACGCCTGCAAATGTTCTTCCTAGCGTAGTGGAGACTGCCAGACCTCTTAAGTCTGTACCTAATAGACGCCAAATTTTTATTTCTCGCCTGGCATCTGAAACTTCAACTGAAGATGTTAAGGCGTATATTTTAAACAAGCTTAATAATAATTGTCCCAACTTGACCGTTGAGAAATTCAAATTTAAGCATCATAGAGAAATTTCCTCCTTCAAAATATCTGTCCACACAAGTGCATTTAGTACTATTTGTACTAATGCTATTTGGCTGGATGATATGGTTGTAAAGGAGTACAGTCCGCAAAAGAGACATAAGTCTTCTGTTCCCCCTTCTCTTCCTACTAATGTTCCGTCAAAAAACTAATAAATTCTTCCATTCTGTTAGCTTATCAGAATGTTAGAGGCCTTAAGTCAAAACTTTCTAACCTCTATGTAGATAGTTTTTCCTTTGAACATACCATTTTGGCATTTACAGAGACCTGGCTTAAACCTGATATTCTTGATGCATCTATACTTTCACCTCTTAATGTTACTTATGGATGTGATAGAATGGATAGAAAAGGTGGAGGCGTCCTTATTGCGATAAAATCTAATCTTGTATCGCAATTAGTAAATAACTCCCCCACTAATATAGAAATTGTATGTGTGAAAGTGGGAATTCATAACATTAACTTATATATTTCCTGTTCATATATTCCTCCCCAGTCTGATTTATCTGTATACCTAGCTCACTTAACGGTAATTCAATCTTTATCCAGCATGCTTTTGGATAAAGACTGTTTGGTAGTTGTTGATGACTTTAACTTGCCCGATGTTATTTGGTCGGATAACAGCGACTTAATGACTTCTAACGAGTTTCTGTCGGGACTTCTTGAACTTAATCTATCTCAGGTCAACTCAATTCGAAATAGCAGCAACCGAATACTTGATCTTGTCTTTGTATCAGATCAGGTATGCGATACTGTTGTAAGAATTGATCCTTTAGTTTCACCTGAAGATGCGTCCCACCCCACTTTAGAGCTCGCTATTTTGCTGTCACCATCCGGGCAGCAAAATAAAACACTTCCAACCACTAAACACTACCGCTTTCGTAAAGTAAACTTTAGTGATCTCAATATTTTATTTAATAACTACGATTGGTCGGAATTGTACTCTTCTAATAATTTAGAATGTGCGATTGACATTTTTTATAGAGCTATTAACTCTATTTTTGAATCGAGTGTTCCTAGGGAGCTTTGTAGACTTAAAAATTTAAAATCCAAGCTTTACAAAAAGTTCAAATTATCTGATAGGCTTATTGATCTTTCAAGGTATGTTAGCGCTAAGTCTGGCTTTGATACTCTGTACCACCGTTGCTATAGTGCATATTTAACTCGCTGTAGATTACAATTTGCCAAAGACCCTAAGCAGTTTTATAATTTTGTAAATCTAAAACGGCGAGCTGCTACAATTCCGTCTTCTCTAACTCTCAACGAGAAAACAGCTAGTACCGATCAATATATTTCGGACTTATTTGCAGATTTTTTCCAGGATACTAATTCGTCTAAGATTTACGATTCTAAGTCTCCTTATCCTTATAGAATTTATCCATCTAACTCTGTTTTCGGTCCGTAGATTACGTAAAGTTTGCTAGGTTGTGAGCTGAGTTCGGTCAAGCCATCTTTTCTCCTGGGCCAGATGGGGTGCCTGGCTGTGTTCTCAGATACTGTGCTAATTCGCTCTGTAAGCCAATCTTTAAACTTTTTTGTTTATCCGTTTCGACCGCATTATTTCCTGAGATATGGAAAGAATCTTATGTTATTCCCTTACTTAATAAAGGGTCTAAATCTGATGTCATGAACTATAGAGCTATTTCTAAGTTGTCTGCTATTCCTAAGTTATTCGAGAAAATCATTACTTCTCATCTCCAACACTTATGTAGCTCAATCATCTCACCAACCCAGCATGGCTTTGTGAGATCCAAATCTACTGCCACAAACTTATTGGAACTCTCCTCTATTGTCATTAGTGGGTTTCATAGTACGATGCAAACGGATGTTATCTACACTGACTTCAGTAAAGCATTTGATTCTGTAAACCATACTCTCCTAATGCATAAGTTATCGCTTCTTGGTTTTCCTCATACTCTAATGAACTGGATTACCAATTATCTTAAAAATAGAACTCAGAGAGTTATGTTCAATTTTGCCCTTTCTAAGCAGACCTTTGTTTATTCAGGAGTGCCCCAAGGTAGCCACCTCGGACCATTGCTTTTCAATTTATTTATTAATGACCTTCCGCCTATTATTAAGAATAGTGCTGTTTTGATGTATGCAGATGACGTTAAATTATGCCTCTCTTATAAGTATCCTATTTCTGCTTCTTTGTTGCAAGCTGATCTAAATATTTTCAATTCATGGTGTAAAACCAATCTTATTGCCCTCAATTGCTCAAAGTGCAAAGCCATGACTTTTAGCAGGTTTCATTAAGCGTTGGTCTAAGGAATTCAATGACCCTTATACGACTAAACAGCTTTACGTCTTTTGGGTACGTCCCATCTTCTAGTATGGGTCCTGTTTGTTGACGCCCAGTATCAGAGTTACAAAGACAAAATCTAGTCGGTGCAAAAGAAGTTTATAATTTTCGCACTAAGAAACTTAAACTGGTCACCACAGCTTAACCTACCGCCATATCCTAGTAGATTACTATTAATTAATCTTCTTTCTCTTTCTCACCGTCGCACTGTGCTGGGTGTTGCTTTCATTCTGAAACTTATCAATGGTGATATTAACTCTCCTATCTTGCTTAACAAATTAAACTTTTCAATTCCTATCAGATCTACCCGTTTCTTTTCCTTATTAACAATTAGCACTTGCCCTACTAATTACCTTATGCATGAACCTTTTAGAGTACTATGTTCTGAGTTTAACTGTCTTTACGGGGTTATTAGATTAGAGTCCTTTGTTTCTACTAATAAAGCCTTAATCTTAGAACATTTACCCAAACATTAATCATATTATCTGTGGTGGTGGTCATTAATTTGATTGGGTTTTCCTGGGTTTCCCCAATCCTAGCAACAAATGTTGAATCAATTTACATCTACTCACCCCAGAACTATTTATTTATTATTTTTATTTTAATTTAATTTTAATTTTTAATTTTAAAAAATATATATAATTTATTTATATATTTAATTTAATTATTTTTAAATTTTACAGTAATGATACATATTAATTAATTTCTCTTGACTGTTTATAATTGACATTAAATAAATAAATAAATAAATTCATATGTTTTGGCTAACTCCTCAGGTTGTTCATCATTACGCAGTTAAGAAATGATAGACGACGTTTCCTCGTCTTGTTGCTGTTCAGCTAACAACCAGTTGTTTGTAATTTCCGTCAAACTTATATGTTTCTCCACTATACCTTTAGATTTTATACGATCTGTTGGCATGGGATTACGGGATAGAAAATCTACATGACCCATACGCTTATCTATACTGAATATCAAACTCGAAGACTGCATATATGACCACCACCTATGGACTCTTGGAGTTAATTCTGCCTTAGTGCGTGACGCCTTGAGCGAATTACAATCAGTGAAAACAACGAAATGCCGACCGTGCAAATAGTGACGGAAATGCTTAATAGAGTAATAGATTGCCAGCGTTTCCAGCTCATATGAATAGTAACGCGAATCAGCTGGCGACGTCCGTTTACTAAAATATTCGATAACCCGTGGCTTGCGTTCGATTTTGTGGAGCAAAATAGCACCATAACCATCAGCACTTGCATCTGTATGAAGCTCAATGGGAAATTGTGGGTCAAAGATAGTGAGCACAGGATTACTAGTCAGAATAGAAATCACTTTTTGTCGTATTTGCTCATGTTTCAATTCCCATAAAAATGACACGTTCTTTGAAATTAAAGCATAAAGAGGTTTCACAACAGTGAAAACCTGGGTACAAACTGACGGAAATACGAGGCTAGTCCAATAAATTGTCTCAGTTGAGTTATAGATTGCGTTGGAGGTAAATCTATGAGGGCCTGTATTTTCCTAGGGTTCGGGCGAATCTCACCCGCACTAACTTCGAAACCTAAGTGCTCCACACAGGTTTTCAGGAAGGAACATTTCTTGACATTAAGAGAAAATCCTGCTTCAACAAGTGTTTACAAGGTAACTTGTAGTCTATCAAAGGCTTCCTCCTTTGATCGTGCGATTATCATTACATCTTTCATGTAAACAATAACGTATGTGTAAATCAGATCGTCGTTGGTTCGAGGCGGAGGTGATCCCACTTCTGATGTCGAAGAGTCATTTCCAGACTCAGACTTCTCCAACGGTCTTTCAGCGAATCGTTTTCTGGCGCGTGGCATGTCGCTTGAATTTCACAACTCGAATGATGACCGACTCCAGACTCTTGTCGGTCCCTTCTTAATTCCTTTTTCACTCACCAATACACACTCACAATGTGGTGAGCTATGACAAACACTATTTGTCTCACTCATGCACACGCCCAGACTACGTTGGCAGAATTAGGTACCTACCTCGCATGAAAGAACAAAGAAGCAATACGGTATAAGTAACGGTATATGATCGTTACAGTTTGAATACTCAGAATATACTGCGTCACAACCACCGACGCACAAACGAGGGGAGAAAGAATAAGACACAAACAGATGCGTAATAGCAAATAATCGTTATAATATAAAATTCAAAATAATTCTTCGATATATACATGTTTTCAAAATAATAATAAATTAAAATGTAAAATATACAGATTAATTCCTCAATTTTTAGCCGCGAGAACAAATATCATAAATCAGAGCAGGTACATATCATATGGTATACATAAAAAAGGTTGCATTTCAAGCGACCATTGACAGGCCACGCATTCGGTAATATGTATACCACCGACAGCAAATTCTTTGCTTGCAGCAGCAAGTCTCATTGGCAGTCATGAAAACTACGCCAGCAGTTGTACTGTCGCTGTAAATTGCCAGAACTTTTAGCCTACCTAACAGAAAATGTTGAACTATCGCTGTAAAATACCAGAATTTTTAGCCTAAATAACAGAAAGTGGTTGTACTATCGCTGTAAATTACCAGAATTTTTAGCCTACCTAACAGAAAGTTGTGCTATCGCTGGCTGTTGCTGCCGCCACTAGCTAAAAATGAGGGTGGAAATTTTTTCTGTCGATAGGCAGTCGCCTCAACAGCACAGCAGTTAAACAGCCAGTCACCAGAAATTTCATTCGAGCGGCAGTAGTCACACGACTACCGACTGCTGCTGTTGAGTTTTACGAAGCAGCAGCCGGGAGTCATTCGGCAGCTACGAAATTTGACGAAAATTCGGACATGAGAAACGACGGAAAAGACGACTATTTACTATTTGCTGATAGTTTTTAAAACCCTGGTTTTATATGTATTTGTCGGAGAAGGCTCAATCGTTTCCATTAGAAAATATGTACGCAGCAAGTTCTGTTCGTTTCGGTGGCTCAACATCAACTGACGCATTACGCACATTCTAACCATTTCACAATTTTTGACAGACCATAATGCCAACTCTTTTCTACGCCCCTACGAACAGACCTTAGTCAGCAGCAAAGGATGCGTTCTCAGAACCGTTAGCGACATCGTGTCGCCACTCACAAATGTTCTCGCCTGTACAATGATCTATACCGTTAGCGACATCGTGTCGCCTCTCAAAACGTGTCACAATGGTCAAACTACCCATTCTATGCTATACATATACAGTGGGCTAATTTACCATTCTGCGACATATTTATAAATTTTTATATGAATGCATAATGTGTTTTCCAGTACCCTTTCAGAGTACAACGGTCCAGTTGTATTTCCAAATAATCCCAAAATGTATGAATCTTATCATGCACAATCTTTATAAAAATATACATTAAAAATTTTTCTGTATGTAATATCTATAATACAGATTATCGTAAAACTTACCAGGTGATCGAGCTTCCAGATATATAGTAAATATCATTCCGTTTTACTTGCCACCTATAACTTTAAAATATATTTTTTTTATTTTCGCTGATGTAAAATTTAATAAAAATTTCTTAACAACTAACAACTTAACATCCCATGCCGCATTTATTTATTTATTCTATTATCACAAAAGTAAAATTAATTAAAATATATCATTAAGTTCAAATTAATTAAATTAAATATATATACTGAAAAATAAAATAGCACCACTGCAATACTTATTTGTCTGAACGAAGAAAACATAGTTATTTTTAAAATTTTTTTGAATTTTTTTTATTTATAGTTTAATATTTCTTCTATAAAATAAAAAGGGGTTTTATTGAATGGAGGGCCGATCTATAAATATTGATTTGTCATTATATGAAAATATACTTGAAAATTAGCGAAAAATATAATAGCACCGCTAACAAATATTGAGTAATAGCCGTTATATTCATTAAATTTCTCTTAATAAAATGTATGTATATTTGAGATTTGCCTCGGAGCTTACATATTGGATCATTAAATCAAAGATCAACTGTAAATTTTGCTGCAAAATGGGGCTTGTACACCTGGTCTGAGTTCCACATCGACACATCATCGGAAACCTTACGGCTAGTGCAAGTTCAAACAGAAATGTTTGTGATATCTTTGGAAACTCCAATAAAATTGTCCGAAATGCAATAGTCATCCAGAAAAATCCCGAAAATCCTAGACAAGAAGAAGTCCTGGCCCCGTAAAACGGCATTTATGTGATAGACGGAGCCAATAAGGGATCTTTAAGATCCGCTGCAGAGTTAATGAAGGACTTTAGCAATTATGCAAGGACTTCGAAAATATATTAGAACTACTTATGAGCCTTAGTCCTCAGAAAGGATCCACTCTCGAATGCAGGCCCAATTACTAAGCATCTTTGGTTTGCTTGAGAACGTGTAAATTGGCAGAAAGAGAAATCTAGGAATATTTAAGGATCGGAATTTGATGGCGAAGCTTCTCCTTGATATGTTAGAAGCAAGTTGTAAGCCAACAATACATTATAAAGTTCATAAATCGTAGAAGGTCCTGTGGGATAACATAATCACGTTTTTCATAATACAAACGATTTAGAATACATGGCACAAAACCCGTAGTGGGCGGACACGCATTTTTTAAATGAATGGAAAATGTAATGTATCGCAGATTAATATTTTAATTTGATTTTTAAATTAAATACAATATATCTATCTAAAGATAATAAGTAAATAATATGACAAAGGGAATGACAGAAATTATATACAATTTTTTAACATATAGGTGATATTTACCCACTCCTTGGGTGGTTTAAAGAAAAGGTGAAGGGGGTGGTGCCTTTTCAGTCGTCGGCGGTGTTGACTGTTGCCAAGGAGATTAACGGCCAGCGGGTTGCAGTGTCGATCCAGTCTCTCCTGATATTTCAGCGCGTACCTTTTAACCTCTTCAATATCGTGGATTATAAAATACATAATTTTTTGGGTGCTCCAAAAGGATATTTACCGCAAAAATACAAGTAGAAATGCAAGGATATGGTTTTAAGGGAGCCCATTGATTCATATGCACTACCTACAGACCCTAATATTATTTTGAACTTGTAGTCAGAGATAAGAAGGGTAGTCTCTACATTGACTTCAACTAGAATGCAGTCATTTTAGACCTCCGTTTAGGAGTCCTGATGTCTGTTTACGTCAGATGGCAACGCCAATCAGCTGATGATTGCTGCTCACGGCTGCTCCACCATACCGATGTATGCGATAGTCTGGGTAAATACCCAAATGATTATCGCGGTCTGACTACATGACCTTCCCTCATTAATTCTAATATAAAAAGGAAATTAGCAAGTCATATTCTTGACTCCCAAGAAAACTCTCTTCACAGAGTTTTAACTTTCTTTGGTTACAAACATACTCTAAAATAAAATACTATACAAGAACGAAGTGCAACCCGGCATTCTCAATACTTAGTATTTTATTCTCACAGTGATTTGCTACCACACACAACAGCATACCTACATATGTACATACGTACATATAACAGCAGCTGACTCAATTCAGCAGCGACGAGTAGACATCACAACGGATTCTTCGCCGCCCGCTACCACAGGGATCAAACTCTCCAGGACTCCAGAAATACATTCCCGCCCACTACAACATTTGGTCCTTCGAGCCGGATCCTTTCAAAAGGAATATCCTTGCGTCTCCACCGCGGGAATTTTGAAGCTGATATCCAGATAAGTACAAGTGTGATACCTTATAGGAACTCGACTGTCTTGCGTTTATTTTTAAAATCCATAAGAAGAAAATGAAACGCAATGTTGAACATTCTCAGCTGAGCCGAGTTACAGCTATACAAAAATACATACATACAAGCATACGTTTCAATACGTGTGTGTGGTTTTGTATGTGTAGTGGCTGACAGGCCGTCCGTTATCAGCTTTTCTTCTTTTCGCTTTTGATTCACACTCACACACTTTCGTCTAACTTAAAAGATAAGCAAGTATTTGTTTGTATTTTTGCCTACATAATCTGTGTACGGCAGTTTGCGGTTTTTTTCACCTGTGGATATCTAAATAGATCCACTTGTGTATCGGAAATCGGTTATACATCGGTTATGCTAGCACCAGATGCCTACCGGTAACAAATCCTCACGCCGACAAACGTCATCTGTTGCAGCACCACACAGTGTTAGGCGATCCTCCATATCGCCCATTCCAGCTTTTAATTCACTCCACATCTGTTATGGCCCTTTCCGACTTCAAATCCATCGCAAGAAAACTTATCCAGTTTAATGATCGTCTCAACCGACCCTCGAGAGAAACTTCTACTCTCTACTCTCTACACCATCCGTCGTAACCAAATTAACTCCTTGTGGCGCAAAGTTGAGTCTGAGTACGAGCGTTGCTCTCGGGTTCTTAATACTAAAGACCTGAGCGATGATGTTTTGGACATGGAGTCGACCTACGACCACTGCTACAGCATATATGAGCAGTGTCTTGCCATGCTAAGCTAGCAGATTGACAATGCATCTAATCTGCTCCGCCCAGCAGCTCCTCCCGCTCCTACAGTTGCCATTTCAACTGGCTGTCGACTACCCCCTTGCGACACTGAGGTGTTTCACCGGGATTACACCAAATGGCCCACGTTCCGAGACCTTTTCACAGCGATCTACATCAACAACCATCAGCCGACTCCCGTAGAAAAGCTGTTCCATTTGAACGTCAAAACAATGGGCGAGGCCAAGGCAATTATAGCACGATCTCCGCTGACTAACGACGGCTTCTGTTCAGCGTGGACCGCTCTCTCTGAGAGGTTTGGGAGCAAGCCGCTATTGGTTAATAGCCAGCTGAAGACCCTCTTGAAATTATCGCCAGTTACCTCAGAGACTGCAGAAGCCTTCAAAGGATTACAGAACACAATCCAACGATGTCTGACAGCGTTAGCACACTCTGACGTCTCCACAGACAACTGGAATTGTCTCCTCATCTTCCTTTGCTCCTCCAAGCTTCCCAAGGCGATTCTTGCCCTTTGGGAGCAAAGCTTGTTAAAGAAATATGACATCCCCGCCTGACAAAAGATGGACAGGTTCCTCCGTGAAGCATATATCACTCTTGAAGCTATCGAGGATGTCAAATCGCCCGACTCGAACCGTCAGCTCCTACGAGTTAGCCATTCCAAGGTCACTCCAAAAGCTCACGGCCGTATCGGCTTTACTCCTGCAGATCCAGCTCTAGGTTCCGGCTCCAATATGTGATCTCTGCTCCAAAGAGAATCACCCCGTGCGGGTCTGCACCAAGTTCCTGCAGATGTCGGTCCAACAGAGGTCGACATATATAACTCAAAGGGGGTTATGTACTAATTGTTTCGCCCGCAGTCACCAAGTCCGTGACTGTCCCAGTCAGCATAGCTGCTATGTCTGTACACGGCGACAATACCCTTCTGCATTGCGACGACTCGGCTCCGAGTCTCGACGCCCCTTCCACTTCAAACGCTCTCGCTACCTCAAGCGCTCCGGATCATACTCTGTCCCACTTACAGTCCACTCCTTCCAACACTGCAAAACTTTTTGCCATCAACACGCGAGGAGTCCTCATGGGCACTGTCATTGTCCACATATGTCACACAGGTGAGACATACCGCGCTCGCGCTTTGCTCAACTGTGGTTCCGAAGCGACTTTTATTTCCGAGCGACTCTGGCTCAAGTGTCTGGTTTGAGTCAGAGAACTGAGGCCCAATCAAACAAAGTGTGTGGCTTCCAGATTGGGTTCCCACTGAAGCCCAAAGGGCGCATTGATGCCTCCCACACCTCGCTGGAGACCTTCCGTCAACGAGGATACCTCACGGGGTTTTTTATAATCTACCACACTTCAAGTGGGCAGACCCATCATTCTGCCGAAGCTCAGAGATCGATCTCCTGATAGGATCGGATATCCTTCCGTCTATCCTAATGGGAGGATTCTATCCGAATCTCTGCGGAAGTCTGCTCGGCCAAGAGACTATTTTCGGATGTGTTCTCACGGGTCCCATCCCCCGTTGCATGGCAAAGTCGATCGCATTGCTCTCCGCTCGCACCACTATTATCAATGCGAGTCCTCGACAGCAGTGGCCCACCAAGACTGGACCCCATCCTAAGGATTGCTCTCCAATGTCCGGAGATGCTCTCTCATCTGAGCAATTCTTGCCTCCAGCGATTCCAAGAGTGCACCAGACGATCTCTACGACCCAAAGCAATCAGCGATGAGGTCGCCAGGAAGACGTTTCCAAGGACATCCGCTCTACAACCCTCGCTCAGCTGCCTTTGGAAGATGACCCACAAGACCCTGCGTCGTATCAGTCATCCCCAACAACTGTTCCTCCATGTATGTCCTCCATTTCAGAATATGGCGCCTGATTCTAATGACAGTGAGGACCAGTCCAACACCTTGGGATACCGAGCTTGCAAGGGCTTCCACGCTCTCCATCAATGTCAGCAATTCTCTAGCTGACTGCGGAGAGCGGCTTCGGGTTGTACTCGCCAAGCGGTACTGCCTGAATTGTCTTGCCCATCAGCATTCAGGGACATCATGCCGGACTCTCCAGGGATGTCGCAAGTGTGGAGGAGATCACCTCTCATTATTGCACCTCGAGTCGGTAGAGTCCCAACTACGGCCGCCAAGGCCTCGGAATCCGCCCCGATGCCGATCGCACTGCCAGTGAAAGACTGCAAAACTTACTGCTTCATACACGAGTAAAAAAACATGGCAACAAAAATTTATGCGGTCTTTTTATACTCGTTCCTTCTTTCCACTCCTTCGTTTGCGGTGCTTGTAATATTTTACGCAATTTGAATGAGTAGAATCAAGCAGACACCGAACAAAGAGTGTGTGATGAATAACAACCCCCGAAATTGTCTTGTGTTTTTAGTACTCAGCGGTCGCGTGAGTAGATCATTTTTTGCAATTGGGTTTTGTGATTTGTTTCGCATCTGCGTAAGTGTATGAGTGATCTGCTGATGTGATGGTTGCGTGAATGTTGAAATAAATAGGCATATTATATCAAATTAAAAATGTTTAGCTAAATATTTAAATATTTAAAGTATTTTAGTCTCTATGTGACATAAATTTATATACATGGTATAGAAATTATCAATAAACAATAAATTTTTATCGTCACTTCTTAAATCAAAAATTATTCGGTCTATATTTACATTGCTCTTTCAAGACCAATCACAGAGACACTATGTCACTCCGCTACTCAGTATTGAAACACCGTACATAAGAGATGAAGCGATTACCCTAACGGGCTTTGATTCGGTCAAATTTTGAGTCTCAATTTTTAATGCTGTGCGTAGGTACCGCATCTTTTTTTGACATTGTGTCTGCATATTCGTTTCTTATGCGGTATTCAAACACCACCGCCACCGCAAAAAGTGTAAGTACACTACTAGTGCCGAAAACAGGCTATCAATCAAACTCCCGAAGACCCCAGAAATACATTCCCGCCCACTACAACAAAGTCTTTGTAGTGTGATTATCTAAAATATCGGTATCGGTTATTTTTTAGAATAATTAGACTTCACATTATTTTTTAAAAAATATAACTATTTTTATCATTATTTTATTACAAAAACACTTGTATGATTTGGCCGATCTATGTGTTATTTGGTCAGTGGTTTTACTTTACTAACATATTTCCGAGTCTGCACCATCTGTATCGCGATGGTGCGATGGTGTTAATATTTTTAAAAGTGGTTAAGAGCATGATGTAATAAGATTTTATTGAAAAATAAACGAATATCTGCAAAGTAACTGGTGCCAAAAATAACGACACAATATAATTATGTGAATACTATCAATTTATTATAATATTATAATATCTGCACATCTATTGCCATTCTTTAAGTTATAGGAACTTTATAAATATTTCTTAGCTGTAATGCATTTTTCCATTAACTATAAGTAACATAAAACATTTTATGATCTTAGACAGAAATATCGAGTTAGTTCTTATAAATTATGCTCACTAATTTTCCATGTACTTGAATATCTGAGTTTAAGTCAGTGTAATTTATGTATATGTATGTTATCTGACATATGGATATTAACTTGGATAGAATACAGATACCGAAATAGTCGTGTATTTTTCTGTAGAATATGTGAATATCTGTATATAAAATTTCATGTGTATTTGCCGAGTACATATGGATAAGCTACATAATAATATATGTATGCATACATATACTTCATTTGATATGTCTTATGCTTATCAACAGTGAAATTCTGTGGTGTTTCTGCAGTTAAGAAAGTGTTCACGCTAGAGCTTCATACACAGACAGTACATACATAAATACATACATATGCATACATATATGTATATACATGTATATGTATATATATGTATACATTTAAATGCTGAAATCGGAGAAGCACTAAAATGTTCAGTATTGTGTTAATTAATATGTTTCTAAAATATTGAATGTAATGTAGAAATATATGCATAAACTAAATTATATCTTTATTGCGAGGCTTTTTATGGTCAATTGTTAATATCCGGTATGTTTGGATGTACATATGTATGTATGTGATATATTTCGCATAATTTGACGTGAATTGTTTTAATATGTATTTTACAATTTATTACATTTTTATATTAATACTATAGGAACTTTTAATCCACGATTTTCTTATTCATTACATGTATAATTCAATTGTATTTTATTTTTATATATGTTGTTTTTAACATTTTTAACTATTCTTCTCAAATGTAGTATAAGGTTTCGGGTTTGCATAAATAAACAGCTTGTTGAACAGTTTTGTATTTCATACATAAATATTGATAATATTGAAATACTCCTTTGAAAGAGCCTATGCGAAAATTTAGCAAAAACAAAACGATTCCAAACGATTTAATAAACATACATAATTTTAACCTAAATATTTTATGCAATAACATTTGTATGTGAATGAAGGTGGTATTAATGTGATCACTGGTTATATACATATGTATGTATGAATTGAAATAATTGCAGAAAAAATATTACTATAATTGTAAATTTAAATATACCAAGAAAATTAATTAGTGACGATTGATTTATATATATACTCAACTGAATATGTACAGATGTATCTAAACGTAGATAGATAAATATGTACATATTTCGATTGCATCGTCCATTATTGAATATAAGCGAAATAACATTTGAATATACATACATACATACTTATACATGTACATATGTACATACATTTGCATATAACCACTCATACAAATACAAATTTTTACATGTGTATGTATGTACATACATACATACATATGTATGTATCTATGTTTGTATATATTGCAATACTTCAAATGCACAATTATAATTTAGTTTGTGATTATTTTATTACATATGCACATACATACATAAGATATATACATATGTATGTATATATCATGTATATAATAATGTAATTACTCTGAAAGAATAATATTTTGGCACAATTCTCTGAATTATATTTATGAAAGTAGTATACATATGTATGTACTCATACATAACTCTGAATACATCATATTTGTATGTAATGTACTATATTGATCAAAATATATAATTAGGAATCTTTCATGTTATATTTTATTTTGAAAATTATGAAAATTATCTGATATTCTGTATTTGAAATTCTATTGTAACGATTATAAAAACCGTTGCCCTTGTATGTATGTACATATATACATATGTACACTAGTACATCTTGTGTTTGAATAACACCTTTTTCACTATATGTTTATAAATAATTATTATATGTAAGTAGATCTGTAAAATTAAAAATATTAAATGACTTTGAAAAATTGGAAAAAATTGGGGCACATAGGATTTCTTATTAAAGCTAAACAATGAATAGAAAAGGAATGTTTCTAAATATTTATTGTTAATAAGGCCCGGTCAATTATATGTAAATAAGACTGAGACCCTAAAGTAACATATGTACATACATAAGTATATATGTACATATACACATACATATGTACATATGTATGTATATACAATTAAGCAAAACTCATATGAAATAAAAAAAATTGCATGATCATGTGAAATTATATGACATCCAAAACTCGATCTTACGCATTAATTAAAAGAAAAAAATTTGAACTCATAAATTTTGCTCCCTGGTTCAAGAAGTGGGCGAACTATACTATGCTTTTCTATAAAATTTATTATTTTTTTAGGATCCACGTAGTATATTGAGTTACATATACTACAGATGAATTCCTAAATATTAATTTCACACAACTTAATGTCAGTGAGCATAGATAAGTGGCGAAACTATGTATATTTGGAAGGTATACATGGTATAGTGTCAATAGTTTGTATGTTTCGCTTCCTACTATATCTTTTATGTATATATGTATGTAGTATGTATAAATTCAAATTCACTTGTATATTATTAAAGGTGTAATTATTAATTTCTTATATATAATTTTTACGGACTTCTACGTAAAATTGATATAGAAAAAAGGCATAAAGCAATAATATGCTAGGAACTCAGTTTGCATCTATAATTTAAAGCTCAATCAACTTCTTAATGTTCACTTTGCAAATGCATCAACATTATTATATGCACGTATATGTACTTACATAAAGTCTTAATAAGTGAATGAGCTTTTATTAATATTATTTGTTTTTATGCCTACATTTAAAATAGTATGTTTATATAGGAACAATTCTGTTAAAATTTAAATATTTTTGTTTAGTCGATTTAATTCTGCACATATATGCACATTTAATTCTGCTCATATATTAGCTGCACTTATGTGTTATTAATATATACAGAGAGACTTATTCTATTTATTTATTTAATATATTTTTACCGTGCCGTATTTTGAATTGCGTTAAAATAGGAACTTTCAAGTTATCATAGTTTAATTAATAGTTTTATATGTATTTATAAATTTTTATATGAATGCATTATGTTTTTTCCAGTACCCTTTCAGAGTACAACGGTCCAGTTGTATTTCCAAATAATCGCAAAATGTGTGTATGTATCTTTATAAAAATATACATTAAAAATTGTTCTGTTTGTATTATCTATAATAGAGATTATCGTAAAACTTACCAGGTGATCGAGCTTCCAGATATATAGTAAATATCATTCCATTTCACTTGCCACCTATAACTTTAAAATAATTTTTTTTATTTTCGCTGATGTAAAATTTAATAAAACTTTCTTAACAACTAAAAAATAGTCTGACTGTCGATGTAATAGTAAAACGAACAGCCGAATACCACTGACCACATATCATACATCCCATGCCGCATTTATAGGATATTTATTTTATTATCATAAAAGTAAAATTAATATAACATTAAAATTAGGTAGAAATTAATTAAATTAAATATATATAAATATATTATAAAATAAGAAATAGAATTAAAAAAAATGAAATCAAAATATGCTAGTATCAAACTATGTGTGTTTGGTGTAAAGAAATTGCATTTCTTTGTAATTATATTTACAAATAGTGCGCGTCGTTACAAGCTGTGTTTACTTCTTTTAGCTTAAGTGGCCCATCCGCAGTCGAACATGTTGGCTGAGCATGTTGTGCTCGACGCAATTTTCATCGTTAGTGGTTGTGCTCGCGTACAAATTTCGTGTTGGTCGAGCCGCTCGAACGAAATAGAAATGATTCTATCTTGCTTGTGTTCGCAACAAAATGCTCGACAATGGATGGCAACGCTGGCACAAACACCAATTGAACCAAACAGCGAGCGCTGCTAAAAATGTCTAAACAATTTATGCAAGAGTTTATGTATATATTATATATATTATTTATATATTTTTGAAGCAAAAATTAATTGAAAAAAAGTGCAGTTACAGTGGCGCTGTCGTCTTCCGTTGCCATGTTCACTGCTCAAAATTTGCCACCAAATGTTGTTTGCGAGCATGTTGGCACTAGTTGGTGGACAAGAAAATTTTGTATCGACGAACGGCTCGGCCAACATGTTCGACTGTGGATGGGCCACTTTATTATTTACCTCAGCTTTCCTAACTAGTGCTCTCTCGCATTGGAAAGAAAGACGTAAAATTTCTTGTTTTAACTCAATTCTCATACTGAAAAACTTGTATTTTTATTATTTTGTGTTTTGTGACGATTTTTCATGTGTCACATGATTGTTTGCGAAATATGTAACCAACGTACAAGATCAGACAAGAAAGCAGGGATTGCCCATATCGGGCCTTTGAGAAGATCCAGCCACATAAATTGCTGTTTATTACATTTTGGATAGTGAAGTGGGCTCCACCACCTAGGACAGCAATTTTTTAGCATAATTGCATCGCAAGGGATAACTTTAATATAATTTTTGGTAAAAAACATAAATGACCGTGCCATTTTGCTCCTTATTTCAATTCTACTAAATATGATGCTATATTTATGTTTCGAATGAGTAATACTAATTGCTAACATAATATTATAAATATCTACATAAAAAAAATCCAACGGTAATCGCTGTTTCTTGCAATCCACATATCTTGAAACACCTGTACGCAGACTTTTGCGTTTACACATTTTAGTAGGGTTCATTATAGTTATGTTTACAAAAAAGAATTATGCATTATATAATATATGAATAAATGGCTGAATAATTAAAGTTGAAAGTTTCATGCTGCATTAAAGTCTGTAAGGTAATGTCTGATTACATCGCCAATAAGATTGGTATTTGACCTTCTTCATAAGGAATTTCAGGCAATGGATTTTAAATTTAACAATTTTAAAATCTTTACCAAGCCGGCTATTGTGTCTGTGCCATCTTTCACTAGCTCACCACAGGAGGTAATTATTACTCCGGTTTTGACTAATGAACAAATTCTTGAACCAATTCTTCCTGCAGCTATTTCAAACCGGCGTAGCTTTAAACCCAAAAGGCCCAAAAAAGATAGACCTTCCACTGATATGCCTCTTGTGTCCTCCGCGGTTAATAATATGCGGGTGTTTTAATCTCGCAAACATTCCGCGCATACATATGTTCTTCTACTTTCCCTACTAAGGTTCCGACAAAAAACTAATAAATTCATCCTTTGTGTATGTTTATCAGAATTTTAGAGGCCTTAAGTCAAAGCTTTCTAACCTTTATGTAGATAGTTTTTCATTTGAATGTAACATTTTGGTATTTACTGTGACCTGGCTTAAATTGGTGCATCTTGATGCATCTATACTTTCACCACTTTGTGTTACACTTCATAGATATGATAGAATGGATAGAAAAGGTGGTGGTGTCCTTATTGCGATAAAATCTAATATTATATCGCAACTCTCCCACCGATATAGAAATTGTATGTGTAAAAGTGCGAATTTATAACATTAACTTATATATTCCCTGCTCATATATTCCTCCTCCGTCAGATTTATGTGTATACCTAGCTCACCTAACGGAAATTCAATCTTTGTCCAGCATGGTTTTAGATAAAGACTGTTTGATAGTTGTTGGTGACTTTAACTTGCCCGTTATGTTATCGGGTTGGATAACAACGAGTTAATGTCTTCTTACGATATTCTTTTCGACTTCTTGACTTCTATCTTAAATCAACTTAATTCGAAATAGCAGGAACCGAATACTTAATCATGTCTTTGTATTAGATCAGGTATGCGATACTGTTGTAAGAATTGATCACCTGAAGATGCTATTTTAAGTGTTCCTAGAATCAATCATTCTAAGTCTACAAAACTACCTTGGCTCTCTTGATTCTCTAGGGAACTTTGTAGACTTAAAAATTGGAAATCCAAGCTTTACAAAAAATACAATATATTTGGTAGGCTTACTGATTTTTCAAGGGTCTGGCTTTGATACTCTGGACCGTTGCTATAGTGCAACTAGCAGTATATAACGATTTGCAAAAGACCGTATGCAGTTCTACAATTTCGTAGAAATCGCTTGCAGCAAAGCTGAGGTCGCTACCTTGGTACGCTCCTGAAGAAACAAAAATCTGCTTAGAAAGGGCAGAATAGAACATAACTCTATTTTAGTTCTATTTTTAAGATAGTTGGAAATCCATTTTATAAGAATATGAGAAAATCTAAGAGGTGACAACTTGTGCGTTAGGAGAGTACGGTTTCTTTAGCACCGACTCGAGGATGGGACGTACCAGAGAGACATAAAGCTGTTTAGTCGTATAAGGGTCATTAAATACTTAGACTAACGTTTAATAAAACTTTAAAGCTTTCATTGATTTATTTACCATGAACTCAATATGATCATTAAAGAAGAGTTTTCGATGAAGAAAGATGCTTGATCATTGATTTGAGATATTTTCCCCAGAAGCTCGCCGTCTAATAAGTATTCAACATACACAGGATGTGTCCTGCAAAAAGTCATGGCTTTGCATTTTAAGCAATTGGGGGAGATTGGATTGAATGTGATTGGTTTTACTCCATGAATTGATGCTTATAACACTAATGTTAATTAACGGAATGCCATTAGTAAATAAATTTAAAAGCAATGGTCCGAGATGGCTACATTGGGACACTCCTGAAGAAACAACAAAGATTTTTTGTGAGAAATATGTCATTTTTAAACTGCAAAATTAACCTTTAATACAGCTCGTGGAGGAAAGCAACTCTCCAAAATTGTTGCGTATAGGGTTTCAATTTCTCCAGAGCAAAGTATCAGTTTCGTTGAGAAAACGAGCTCTTTTTTCTTATTTTAATCTTTTATGAAAGTCGAGAAGACTCAGATTGGATCAGAAGTTTCTGAAAATTATCGGTGGAGAGGAAAAACATTACATTACATTTTTTTTTATAATATTTATCGTTATTTGTTTCGTTTCCTATTATGGCAAGTGCCAATGGTTTATAATAAATAATTTAATGATGGACATAAATTGAATTGAATGAATGAATTGAATGAAATTATGTATTAGTATATCAACCAGAAATCACAATAAATATAAAATTAAAATTCAAATTTATATTATTTATTTTTGAAATTAAAGGAAAAAATGAAAACTCTGTGAGGTGTTATATTAATACATTTTCATGGAAAGGTCATGTAGCGCTTCTGCTACATTTCATCATTTTCTTATTTCTAAATATATATGACCTGCCTCACTATCAAATGCTATATTATATATTATCTTTTGAGTCAAGTTGGTCAAGAAGTCATTACAAAAATAAATACTTCAAACCAAGGGAAGCAAAAAAGTTCGTATTTCGATGCCCAAGCCCATAAGAATGGGCTTTTTGCCGCTTCGCCAAAGAGTAGTTATTGGGTGATAAAATTTGAAGGTAAATTTATTGTTGTTTTGACCACTCAGCAAACAAACATATAGATTGAACATTTCATACAACAAGAACAGCCACGAAAATTCTTAGCGTGATATCAGTTCCATGCGACATACCCCAGTCGTCACACAGGAGGAGCTTCCGACAAGTTCGATCCAACAATGTACGAACATTCTGAGTTCTGGTACGTCATCTAGGCCGAACGCTTCGTACAGAGCTTGCATATTACCCTTATGATCCCAAGCAGCAACAATAAATTAGCAAGAGAGTGAGACAGAAGGCAAATCGTCATGCCTCACTCACCAATGCTGTTCGATGTTGAGAGAGCTTGCTTCTAGCCTGTCTTACTATTTCTAAGTGGCATTTTTGCGTTGCTGTGACAACAAGCAAATACATTCTCATCTTCTTGTGTAGAAGTCTCATCAACAGAAAATATATCAATTTTTCATTTGGTGCTAGCACTCCTGATTGAAAGTGCTTTGGTAAAATGCGGTTCAGTATATAATAGCACTGACCATATAACATATAGATGGGACATTTCATACAACGAAAACGGCCACGAAATTTCTTAGTGAGATACCCCAGTTCGATTGCCGACATACCCCAGTTCGAAGCGAACAGCTTCCGACAAGTTCGATCTCTCAATGAGCGAACCTATACTGAGTTAATAGAGTTTTGTATGTCGTCTAGGGCGGACGCTTCGTATAGAGCCCGCATGTTACTCTCATGATCGCAGGTAGAAAGAGCAAATTTGCATGAGACTCTCACAGTGAGAGTCCCTCACAACCAATGCTGTTCGCTGTTGAGAGCTTCCTTCTTGCCTGCCTCTCTCATTCTGTTGCCCATTTTCATAGCTATGACAACAAATACACTCTCATCATATTGTACGTACACATACTCATCGCTGTGTGTGGGTCCCCAGCCTATTTCATATTTTTGACTTTTGCTGCTGTCCGAGCTCAGCAAAGTTTTTCGAAGACGCATTAATTATAAGAATTTGTTATTTTAATATTAGTCACTGAAGACTGCAATTTCTTTTATTTATAGTTTAAGATTTTATCCAAAAGAATTACTAATAACGACATAGTTCCTGTGCCTTTATTTGAACATTTAATTCATAAGTAGATATGAATGTATACCACGCAATAAATGAGAGAATGCAAGTATTAAGCTAATGCAAGAATAACAACACACACATGACACTCACACATTGGGTGTTTTAAGTGTTATGCTCTCAATTTCACTCAATCCTTTTGCTTCAGCATTGTAATCTGCCACAACACATGTATACATGCAGAAAAGAGCACCCTGACTAGTATTGCAGCTGCACTTTGTTATCGCATGAGTGCAGAGATTCGTAGCTTAGTTATGTCGCTCAATAATAATTATATGGTGTTATATTTTTGAAAAGAAAAAAAATATATGTGGAAAATCAAATTTAAATGTATTGGCTATAATATATATCTCATCATCCTTCAACTTTCCTTTCCATCCGATAACAATAATCGGCAATACGAGTAATTCCATACAAATTGCAATTCATGTATTTGTGGAAGGTCAGGGTATCAAATTGTCTTCCCAAGCATCAAAAGTCTTTCTCGAGCTAAAAATATAATTTGGCAATCGAGAAGAAGTCCCAAGCAAAGTCACGCATACATGTAGACATGTGCGTACACACAAAAAGCTATGCTTGTGTTTGTATATTCTGGCAGGCATTGATCTGGTGGGATAGCCCAATTCAGAATCTGCGACATGCAAAGCAATGACAAACTAAAAAATTCCCTGTAAGAAAAATAATGGCATGCCGCCTTGTAAACTTGTGCTACGCAACACAGGGTAAAGATCCGTCTTGCAGTGCATGGGTCGACCCGTCGCAGGTAGTCGAAAAAACTTTGCTAAGCTCGGACATCAGCAAAAGCCAAAAATATGAAATTCGGCTGGGGACCTACACACACAATGACGATTATGTGTACGTACAAGATGATGAGAGTGTATTTGTTTTTGTTGTCAAAGCTTTGAAAATGGGCAACAGAATGAGAGAGGCAGGCAAGAAGCAAGCTCTCAAGAGTGAACAGCATTGGTTGTGAGGGACTCTTTCATGCAAATTTGCTGTTTCTACCTGCGATCATAAGAACAACATGCGGGCTCTATACGAAGCGTCCGCCCTAGACGACGTACAAAACGCTATTAACTCAGTATAGGTTCGCTCATTGAGAGATCGAACTTGTCGGAAGCTGTTCGCTTCGAACTGGGGTATGTCGGCAATCGAACTGGGGTATCTCGCTAAGAAATTTCGTGGCCGTTTTCGTTGTATGAAATGTCCCATCTATATGTTATATGGTCAGTGATAATAGTTACGGCATACCGCTGTAAGTTTCTGGTATACACAGTAAGGATTTCTGTAACACAAAACCCAAGTATCCCAAGTGAAAGAGCGGACAAAAAAAATCGTTCTGTTTATAAGCGCTGAGAAAAATCCGATATAGGCATTTTTCGATTGTTCTTCAGTCATGTCCGTGTGCGGACGATCTTTTTGTGAAATACGGCACCACACGGTAAACGGCATTTGACCCTGATTATTTCACTTAAAATTAGTTGAAAAATGAGAATTTTTTAATAAAATTAAATACAACTTTTAAGACATAAAGCTTAGTTCTAAAATTTACTAAATAATTAGATAGAAGGTATTGAGAATCTTACCGGCGATGTGATTTCGGCTAAAAATTTGTTCCATAAGATCTCTGTTAATATTCCGTTCAGATGGACTATTTATGTCATCGACTATTAAGTTGTGATCGTTATTAATTTTGTGTGACATATCTATATCTCGATTATTTTTACATTGTGTCATCCCAGAGGCAATCTTGATTTTTGGCTTATTTTTATTGACTTGATCTACAGAAGTTTTTTGTACCGCACTCGTTTCTTGTGGAAGTGTAATACTCGATGCGACGTTCGTCATATGTCTTAAAAGAAATGCTTTTGAGAGGCTAAAAATGTGTTTCTCTCTGTCCAAATCTTTTTCGTCACTGCACTTAACATTGCTTTGAGAGTGAATTTCATTACTTTGACATTTAATCATATTGCTAATATGTTCCACTGCAAATTGATTTATATTTTCTTCTTTCAAGTGGCACACTGGATTCTTTTCAAGATTTTTTTTCGAGACGGAGTCGTTTAATCCAGCTACAGAGATTGAGGCTGGCGAATTCGCAGCTATAGGGTCCTTAGTCAATGAAAGATATTTACTTTTAATTGTATTGTGATTGCTAGCTTCTTTGCAAATGAACCCATCAAAACTGTTGTTGTCATCTGAAGTATGTGCGTATATTCGCTGGTTTCGAGATTTTTTATCTTTGGCTCGAGAATTTTGAAACCATACCTAAAAAATTATATATAAAGATTTTATGATTTGCTAGAGGATACCGAACAACATTTAATTACAAAACATTTTGTGTACAGTATACAGTTCAGTCGATAGTCATATCAAGTATTCCTACTTGCGTTTATGAGGATTATATATATGTTGGAAACAATCTTTGCTCAATATATTAAAATTAAACAATGATCAATAGCTATCATTCATCAATAATACGTTTATGTCTCGACTTGTTATAGCTTTAAAGAAGTAAGTAAGTTATATACAATATATAAATGAAATTTTAATGTTACCTGTAGTAAGTTCTTTAGTAATAATAATCAGCCTTAATTGGAATATCGATAGTAAACCTACATTAAAATTTAAATTACTTTCCCAATTTATTAAAAAGTACATGTATTCGAGCAATCCAGAAAATTTATATTAAACCGTCTGTGTGTTGAATCCATCACTAATTAATCAAAATAAATAGAATAAAAGAAAAGCAAAATTGATAAATTAGTTGTTGTAATTGTACAAAACAAAGGAAAAATTAAAAATATTATGCTTAATTTAAAAAAAAATTAATGTTTTTGATTATATACAATTTTTTAAAAATGTTTATCTTTAAAAACTATAAACCACTTTAAGCTACGTATTAAATTTTGTATTTAAAAATCCAAATACAAAAAAACCTGGCTAAAATCGAGAATTGATACAGGGTCGAAATAATTAATAGCATTAATGAATAATATATTAAAAAGCCGTAAAGGTCCTGCACATACATGTAAAATTTTATTTTATAAATATGAAAGTATCGTACGTATGTTAAAATTAATATTATATTAGAAAGCATAAATATTGGTAAAATAAAATTTGGAAAATTTGTTTTTGAATTATGAATGAAATAATTGATTTTTTTACTAATTCAATTCAATTCCCATCGCGTTCATAATTTTGCTTTGAATAGCGTATATCAATATTAAAGAAGTCGATCAAAGTACAATAAGAAAATCTCATCAACGAACCAACATTTATATTTTACGCAGAAAATTACACTGGTTTGAGGGACTTCTTAATAAGCGCATTAAAAAATATACTTAGATTAAAAAGAATAAAAAAAAAAAAAATTGATTTTCCCATGCACAAAAAAATTATTATAATAGAGATGAGAGATAAGTACATTTTTAGAATAACTGCATAATTTATTTAAATAAGGAGTAGCAGTTATGCACACAATGCACAGTGGTTGGGCTCATATGCCAAAGGCAGCCAAAAATGGTTTAAGTTGGAATATTGAGCTGAAAATTTATATTCTGCTATATAGACCTAATAAGATATAGAAAACAATAAAACTGAGGCAAAAGCCATACGTTAAAGCCCGAAATTATTAGAAAATAACATTATCATCAATTCTAAATAAAAGACATGTTATTTAAATTTTATTATCTGTATACAAAATATAATAAAATGATGTTCAAATATAAAGTAGCTTTAATAATACTAAATTAAGCAATGAAAAAAAGGTACAATACAAAAAATTACTCTAACAACTCAAGAACATCTTTTCACAGTGATTGGACAGAATGAAACTGTGGGCATAAATATTTCGCGATGAGATATTATTTTGAAATTTTGCCCAAAAATGTAAAAAACCGTATATCTAGTTAAAAAACGTTGGATCTATCAGACGACTGTATCCTATAGCTCAAATACCACCTTAGCAGCATTAAGGGCACAGTAACACACGAAAACTGTTAGATAATTACGACGAGATCACGTTGCTCTAATGTTATGCAGCGGCTTGCAAAAATTTGCAGCTGAGATTGACTCTAAATAACCAGTAAATATTGGTTAATATTTTAATATAAGTTCGAATGTTAACTTCCATTAACAGCAGAACTTAAAGTCTATCTGGAATTTTAGTTGGTATATACATTTTATCGTAAAATTGGACAAACATTACATTCTTTGTTAGAAGTATACACAGCTTTCTCAGTACATGAATATAATTAAAAATTGTAGTATATACCTTTATTTGTAATATTAAATACTTCCATTGTTTGCCTGTTTTTATTTTTTTAATGCGCAAGTCGCTCACTCTGCAAAACAATTAATATGTTTTCCTCTATGTTTTACACTCAACTGGAGCACATCATAAATAAATAGCTAGAAAATAACCATTCTAGCGATCATTTTATAATTTTTTTTTGGATATTGTCGGGAGCAGCATAAGATTCAGTAGCTGTTAAACTGTAATGGTCAGGCTGCCGGCAGCGACTGCGCTGCTCTCTCTCTCTGTAACTGTTCTGCAGCCTCGCAGATCGGCAGCGACTTCTTACACTTTCTATTGTCTGCATTACAAACATTGTCTCTCGGTTTACATCTGTTACATATTGGTCGCTTGTCAACCCGCGTCAAGACACCGACGTTCTTCGCAGTTGTACAGTGCACAAATAAACTACACACAAACACAACCTTCATACCGTGCATTTCTTCATTCGTGATTTATATCATTAACGCCGCTAAAAAACCTTAGTGGTTCAACATTTGGAGGCCCCGGCGAGATATAAACAAGTGAAAAAACAATATTCGCGAAATACAAACATTTATAATTTGACTAAGTTTACGCGTGTCGCGAACCACTGTGCTGCGAACAGTTAAACGTTGTTGGTGCACTTAGTATTTGAACGTTTCAACTTGTGCGCTCACACAAGCATACTCGTGAACCTAAGTCTGACCGTTATCGCGCGCTCTCTTTGTGCTGTGTTCGTTTGCTTCAGCTGTTTAGAAATTATATTTGGATTAAATACAACATGCAAAACGAGCTGCCAAGCACAGTCGCGTCCGGAGATATTGGTACACCCTTAAACAGGGTTCCATATCTAAAGCGAAAGTCGACGTCAATCTTTAACAGAGTAATGCGGTTGGACCAAACGCTGCATGAGGAGTGTGTTCAGTCGTATAGTGCAGCCGAAATCATGGTGCGACTTGAACTTGTCGAAGAGATGCAAGCCACGTTTAATCTCACTCACAATAGTCTAGAGGAGCTAGATTACGACGAGATCGGCAGTGAACTGCGTGACAAGTTTGATGAGCTGATCTTGTCACTTAAGAGCAGACTTCGCCTTCATCTTGAGCATCGTCAGTTGCGTGCACCAACTTCATCCACCATGAGGGCAGACGACAGTTTTGGGCAGTCCAGTAGTGCATCCGAAAGGCCTCGACGAATGCGACTGCCTGAGCTTAAGCTCCCAACATTTTCTGGTGGGTACACGGAATATGCAGATTTCGTTTCGGTCTTCAACACATTGGTAAATGATGATCCACACCTTGAGCCTATAGAGAAATTCCAGCATCTCCGCTCTTGCCTGTCGGGATGCGCCTTGGAATCGATTTGTTCTCTAGAGGTCTCGAGCTCGAATTACCCCGTGGCCTTGGAGATTCTTCGTAAGCGATTCAGCAACAAGAAACTCGTGTTCCAGGCCCACGTAATGGAGATTTTAACGCTCCGGCTCGCAGATCCTGCTTCAGCGACATCTTTGAGAACATTTGCTGAAAAAGTAAATGCACACATGCGTGCATTACAGTCGTCAGGTAGTTTGGAACAAATAGCAGGCTGCATGGTCGTTCAGATACTCCTGCAAAGGTTGGACAGGGCAACACAATCTGACTGGGAAGAAAAGTCAGCCATCGACCAAGTGCCCACAACCGACGGATTCCTTCATTTCTTGGACACAAGATGTCAGCGCCTTGAAAGTCTGCAACATGCCATGGCCGCGTTATGGGCTGACATTCCAAATAACACAAATCGGAAGGCGCCTGTCATTACTCAGAGTAACCCTCACGTCTGCGCATGCTGCGAAACTGGTGGACATGGAATTTACTCGTGTCCTCGGTTTTTGGATATGACGGCAACACAGCGTTATAAGGAGGTTTTTCGAATCGGAAGATGCATTAACTGCCTGAAGTTCGGGCATACTGTTCGGAACTGTAATGCCAGCCATTGTCGCCAATGTACAGAAAGGCATCACACATTGCTTCACCATTATGTTCCGCAGGATCAAGTATCCATGTCTTTTCAGCCAGATGCTGCGCCTTCAGCACCACAGCAATATAGAGCTCAAAGTATTCGGCCATCAACCGTTCTTCTAGCAAAGACACGATCACATTCCGAGGTCAAGCCGTACGAATGCGATCGCTGTCCAACATCATTTGCGCGCAAGGATAAGTTGCGGATTCACCAGCAAGTGCACTTCAAGCGTGACGCGGTGCAACTCCAGCAACAGAATACAAGGCTTGCCATGAATTCAACGGCAGTAGAGCAGCAGCAGCAGTTCCAAGTGCCATTACATCCGTACGTGGAAGCAGATGCCGTTGGGCAATTACAGCCGCAAGCCTATCAGAAACAGGCGCCGCTGCAACCCAAGGCGAAGTCATCCTCGAAGGGATCTCGAGGTGTCCGATGCGATGTCTGCGACAAGACTTTCCAGCGTGAACGAGATCTGCGGCAGGGTTTCAATAGGCGTAAGCAGCTTCAACGACATGAACTGAAGACGTCCACTGGAACTACCATGCGAGCTGTGTGTCTGCTGCCCTCTAATGATTCTGTTGAAAGAGAAGCTTCCAACGGGGGGAGTATGTCGGGAGCAGCATAAGATTCAGTAGCTGTTAAACTGTAATGGTCAGGCTGCCGGCAGCGACTGCGCTGCTCTCTCTCTCAGTAACTGTTCTGCAGCCTCGCAGATCGGCAGCGACTTCTTACACTTTCTATTGTCTGCATTACAAACATTGTCTCTCGGTTTACATCTGTTACATATAGGTCGCTTGTCAACCCGCGTCAAGACACCGACGTTCTTCGCAGTTGTACAGTGCACAAATAAACTACACACAAACACAACCTTCATACCGTGCATTTCTTCATTCGTGATTTATATCATTAACGCCGCTAAAAAACCTTAGTGGTTCAACAGATATAAGGCCGATTACTGTGCAATGTAATCTATAATTCTTAAATAATTTTCTATGTTTGCAAAGATTATTGTAAATATCATTTAAAGTAAACATCAAATTTGTTCATTGTTCTCTTTTGCCAATTAAAATTGAAATTGGAAAAATATCATGTAAAAAAGATCCGTCTTGTAATGAATGGACTCCCAAGCAAATGAAAAAGGTCGGTTCACTTAATTTGTTCTTAATTTTTGTTCACTATGAGCGTAAATTCTTAACACAATTAACCTGTCTTACGAAAATTCGGAAGTACGAGGGCAGTCCGATAAGTACTTAGCCTCACCGCCCGATGGAAATTTACTTTCATGTAGTCGAAATTCAAACCGAATCAAACTCGTCTTGACTGCGTTTGGAATCGGACGTGTCCGCGGATTTTAGATAAATAGAAAGAGAGCAAATTCTTGTTCTGTGTACGGTGACTCTTCTCCTTCGATGACGACCGTCAAAAATTGGTTCAACGAGTTTCAACGTGGTCGCCACGCTTAGGTGCCCAGAAAATGGCTACCACGGAGGATAAGGTGACAAATATCCACGATCTCGTATTGGCAGACCGCCGATTGAAGATGCGCTTGATAGCTGAGACAGTAGGCATCTCAAAAGGCCGGATGGGTCATATCCTGCATTAAATTTTGGTCATCAGAAAACTATCGTCGCGATGGCTGCCGCGTTTGCTCACTTCGGACAACAAACGCAACCGTGAGACCACTTCAGATCAGTGTTTAAGCGCAATCCGCAGGAGTTTTTGCGTCGTTTCGTGACCGTCGACGAAACATGGTACACACCAGAGACTAAGGAACAGTCGGAACAGTGGACTTCACCTGGCGTAGCTGCTTCGAAGAAGGCGAAGACTGTCCCTTTGGCCGGAAAGGTGATGGCTACCGTTTTTTGAGATTCACAAGGTGTGATCTACATCGACCACTGGAAAAGGGCAAAACGGTCACAGGGCTCTAATATGCCGGATTAATGTGCCCATTCGTCGCCGAATCGCAGAAAATACGGCTACAAACTGCTACCCCATCCACGATATTCTCCAGATTTGGCCCAGTGTTACTTCTATTTGTTTCCAAACTTGAAAAGTCACTCCCTGAACAGAAATTTGCATCGAATGAAGAGGTCGTCGCCGCCACAGAGGCCTATTTTGCAGACCTCGTAAAAACGTATTTCTAGACGGGTTAAAGAGGTTGAGCATCGCTGGGTTTTCAGCTAAAAGGAGATTATGTTGATAAATAAATCGCCACCTTTCCAAAAATTTCGTTTTTCTTTTGAAGGCTAAGTACTTATCGGACCACCCTCGTATATTCTAGTCAGGACATCGTCGGTCTTTTTCCTTCGTTTTTTTAAGCATCATACTTTTCCTTTATATATAGGATTTTTGATCCTATCCTTACAGTCTGTCTTGTGTAACCTGTATGTTCAGTCCCTAAATGAATGGGAAGTCTTTGACTTGATATCTACAAATGGTTAAATGGTTTGTTCCTGGTTTGGATGGAGTGTTCATCTGTTTTCTTTGGCACGGCCCGAGACATAGAGAAAACCGCTGCTAAAACTAATTGACTTATCTACTGAGTCATCAACTTTCTCCTCTATTTGGAAGGAATCATTGATTATTCCTCTGTATTAAAAGACAAGGTCTGCTGGCGTCCAATATTATAGTGGGATAACAACACCTGCAACATTAATTTTGCTATGTGATTTCACTCTTCCAGGCCGGATACTTAAATTCGATGCGACATACCCCGATCGGCTGACACGAACAGTTCCTGCCAAATGGTTCAGGCAAAAATGTAACTTGAATAATAATAACAATAAATGGCGTATTGATTTGCTTGATTTGATAGCGCAAACGCATTCGTTGCGTTGCGGCTTACGGGTATTTTAAGTTGTTTTGTAAATAGTTTCTGGGTTTCCGATGTCATTGAAAGTTACAATATTTCAGCAAAATATGGTATATAATATATATACAGAATCTGATCTATTTTCAAACAAATTGACTTATTAAGGTTTTTTTGGTTTTGAATTGGATCGTTTAGTATCAAAAAAAACTGTAGTGCTAAATTTATTCGTGATACAGTGTCAACAAAAAAAGAAAAATACGGTTGTTTGTTTTGAATATTTATATCGTTGCATCGAAAAAATATTAGATAATCTTGATCAGCGTATGGTTTAACTATCGCTTATAGATTCTAAATTTGTCAATGCACACTGCATTTATTTATTCACAGTCTACTTTTAAATTAAATATAAAATTAAGTTTCATTAAATTAAATTAAAAATTATATAATTGAAATATTTTAATTCACAAAAACACCGCATGGCCCAATAAAATCAATCACCTCCACCAAAAGTAATACATACATTAATCTCTAAATAATTGCGCGTGGCTTAAGACTTTATTAGTAGCTATATAGGACTCTACATTGAGATTCCCGTAAAGAATGTTAAACTCACACCACGTTACTCTAAAAGTACTTTAAGGTAATTAGTAGGTCAAGTACTAATTGTTAATGGGTATAATGGATAGATCTAATAGGAATTGAAAAATTAATTTATTAAGAAGTAATTGTTTAAATTTTAAGTTACTCCCAGCATAGTGCGGCGGTTAGTTAGAGATGGCAGTTTAATTAAGAGTAATCTACTACGTCTCTCACTATTAGTTTAATATTGTGCGGACCACCCATACTCAAGGATGGTAAGTAGAAGAGAGATGTAAAGCTATTTGGTATCATAGAATTACTTAATGTGTATTATGCCTAGAATATTCATTTCATAGATTTTGTAAAGAAGTCAACCAGATATTCATCCAGCGAGTACTCGACATACACAGGTTGCATCCTGCAAAAGTCATGACTTTACTTTTGATCAGTTAAGGTCAATTCGATTGATTTTACATCATGAATAGAAGAGGTTAAGATCAACCTTAATTCTAAATAAAAGATGCTTATGGGCTGGAGTTGAGGAGAAATAATGTAAAAATAACACTGTAGATTTTTACATCGAACTTAGAGCTTTTTTATATAAGGGAATATTATAAGATTTATGGCATAGCTCTGAAAATCTAACAATCTTTTTATATCCCAGAGACCGAAAATAGAGTTAGATGAATGAATACTACTTGAAGAATAAGTGTGCTGGAGAAAACCACCAACTAAATCAGAAATGGATTAGATAGTATTGGCTGCCTTATCATTAAAACTTGGGTAAAAGGATATTATTCTAAATTTACCAAATTAAATAACTGCTGGAAATATTTAGAAAAGCTGTTATTTAGCCGGAAACTTTTATAATTTTTTGTAAATTTATATTAAATTCGTAAGTATACGAAGTTCCCTAGAGAACCAGGATAATCTTTTTGACTTGGAGATCATAAATGATTGAAGAGCGCACAATTCAAAAATAGACTTTATAGGTTTATAAATAATAGATATCGTACTCCACAATTTCAACCAGTAGTAATCATTAATTAAGTATTGAGATCACTAAAGTTATCTTTAAGAAAACATTTGTGTTTAGAAGATGAAAATATCTATGGAATTAGCACTGACTATATAGTATGTTTGCATCAGATGGCATCGCCGAGCAGCTGATCCGGCTGTTCCACACGATACTCCCCATCGATAGATCGATCGACCCGACGATCGGCTATCGTGGAGTTCACCTTCGCTAATTAATATACATAAGTAAAAGAAATATCTCGCAAGTCACCCCCGACTTGCTTTTCACTCTTTTTTTTGTAAACAAATTCAATTCTGCACATACTCTTGTGCCCCGCAGAAAGTTGCCAAATAAAGCAACAATTCATTTAAAACAAGTGCAACTCCGCGTTTTGTTTTTCCCAAATACACTCTCCCCGCACTCCGCAGCTCATCAACGTATGTACATACGTACATACCACAGCAACGTACATATAACAGCAGCTGACCACTCAACTCAACAGCGACGAGCAGCGGATTCTTCGCCGCTCACTATCACAGGAATCACACACCCTAGGACCTCAGGAATACATTCCCGCCCACTGCAACATAGTATATTATAAATATTATATGGGTTGTCTGTTTGGCACCGTCTTCAGAAGTCTCTATCTCCGTAGAAGCAACGTTTGAAGTTGAGGAAGGTTTGGGAGAATTTACTAGCTTTGGGAGATCTAAAGCTATTACTCGTGGGCTTTGCTAAGAATTGCATATTAATATCGGATTCACGGCAAGAGGTGTAATATTTTACACTCATTGCAAAACCTGCTCTTTAAACATGCTTATCGCAAAGCTATCAGCTACTATATTCTACTTAAGGATCAGACATTTCCTTACAAGGCTTAATGTAATGTCGATCAATAAGAGGAAAAATACAATAAAAAAAATAAATTGGAGTTGAAGAATAAACGAAAAAGAGTGAAAAAATTCTAATAATGCAATTATAATTATAAACAAACGAAGCTTAAAACTAGCACCGACTGACATGGCTCATGACATACGATCGTCCCATCTAAATAACTTTCGACAAGTTCCATTCATAAATGTTCCCTAGATTTGTTAGTCAATAACTGACCAAATAACATATGTATAGATGGGGCATTTCCTACAACAAAAAAGCCACGAAATTTATTAGCGAGATACCCCAGTTTGGCGATATACACCGATCGACTCAAACGAACAGCATCCAACAAGTTCGATTCAAGAATGTTCTAACATCTTGAATTAATTGAATGTATTTAACTGTTGTCAAAGAAAGAAAGGCAAGAAGCAAGCTCTCCCATCGAACAGCATTGGTGTGTTAGGGATGGCAATATGAATCCTTTCTCACTCTCTATCGCTAATCTATTGTTGCTTCTTGCAATCATGAGGGTAACACGCGGGCTGTGTACGAATTGTAATCTATATCTATATGTTATTTGGTTAGTGATATTACTTAGATACGCTGCTGTGAGTCTTATAGTTTTTATTATATAAGACTCACAGCAGCGTATCTATAAGGATGGGTATTCTATAGATTCTTAATAAATGTGTAGTATATATAGTATATGTGTATTCGTAAACATTGTAGCACTTACCTGTACCACTCGTTTTTTTAGGTTAACTTTTTTTGATATTTCCTCAAGCATTTTACGACTTGGATTTGACTCAGTTTGATAACATTCATATAAAAAGTTTAATTGTTCTGGAAGTATTGTTGTTCTTAAACGTTTATTTTGTTTAGTTGGAGCATTTAGAGAGATAGCGGATTCGGACAATATATCGTCACTTATATTTACTCCAGACGCTGATGTAACATTCTCTACTGAGGTGCTAAGGTTATCATGGTCAGTGAATGTAAGCATTTGTGAATTATTCTCAATCATAGTGGCGTCAAGAAAATCTTCAAGATTTTGAAAATGATTGGTATTTTCCGGCATATTGGGAAAATTTTTAAAATCATTAAGCTTGTCGTTTTTTTCACCATTATCCTCACCGGGAATTCTTAACAAATTAACATTAACGTGATGATTATTTTCAATTTCGCTGTTAATATCAATCGAATTTGATTGTACCTGAATCTCGTTTTCAAATCTAATATCTTGATGGTTTGTCTCTGCATATGAATTGGATGAAGGGTGTATACTGTAAAATGGAGAACTCGGACATGCATTAGAAATCTTTCCAATTTCATCCAATTGTCTTTCATTTTTACTTTGTGTGCCGATATTATTTAGAACTGCATCCGTCGTCACGCTCGGCCGGTGTGACGACGGTATGGTTTCGATACCATCATCTTTTACTTGGGGCGAGGCAAGTAACTGAAAAAACTTTTTTGACTCGTGTAGTTGATAATATTGCAAGAGAAACTCGATCGTTGGCTTTTTAGAAGAACTAAATGAACTAACCTGACTTAAGGTAGGATGATCATTATTTCTCTGATAATATCCTAGCAGAAAATCATAGCTATTAATCTTTTTTAGTTCACTTTGTTGGTAAAAGCTGATTAAGAATTCTAAATCAGAATCAGGATCAATTGATTGATGTTGCTGCATTAAGAAACATTGTTTTTTCTCCGAGCTAGTTTCATGTTGCAAAAAATATTGTAAGAGGAAATCATACTTTTTGTCCTGCGGGAAAGTTGCTAATGTGGTTGTTTCCAGTTCTCCAAGAGAATCTCGCTCTTCAGCATTTGACGAACAGTCAGACAGTTTTCTTTTTTTCTCAGGGGGAGGGTGCAGTTCGGATTTTTGTGTACTATGGCGATAACTTTGTAATATGCTGCCAAATGGACCATAAGGAACTTCGGATTGGTTTGATTGCTGACCTAATATTACAGGATTCATAAGATGGATTAGTTGATGTTCACGTAACTGCTCCACTTGATTAAACTGCATTTCGCACTTATCGCAATTAAATTTTTGTATGCGTTGATGATCGAGACTATTGCTGCGCTCTCTTTGCGGTGGAGTTGGTGTTGTAGATGGACTAAAGTCCGTTAAAGATGAGGACTTGCTAAATATATTTTGTGGCGAAGGTGATGAGGTGTCAAACTGTTGCGATCCTGGAACAGAATGAGAGTGTGGCAGTGCTGCTCCAGCAGCAACTGCAGGCGCTATATTTTGTGATACGCCAGGAGCAGCTGCCGTTGCGTGTGCGTTATGTATATCAATAGATGAGTTTGAGTCTTCTGAACTTAAATTTTGAGCAATTTGTGCAGCTGCTATCTGCGCTTTAGCAGATTTTTTATTATTTTCCTCCTTAAAACAATGATTTTTCTGATGTCGAATAAGCTCATAATAACGCTGAAAAACCAAACTGCACTTCTTACAAGCATAATTAATGTTTTGCTTCTTTGCCTCTTCACTTTCATACACTGAATTATTTGGCTGGTTCTCATATATTTTCCTCTGCTTCTGCCGAGCATTTTGAAACCATACAACAATCACTCGTGGTGAAAGCAACAGAAGTTTGCTCAAATACTCCAGATCACTGTCCTTTGGGTACGAGTTATTTTCAAAAAACTCTTGTAATACCTTAATTTGATAGTCAGTAAATCGAGTACGATTTGCTCGCTTCCCACCAGATGTTGATGAGGAAGAATTCGATGAGCTTGACGAATTATTTTCAAATTGGGACCCCATACTTGATAATTTTTCAAATGATTTTCCAACGTTTTGCATTTTTTTTGGAGGTCCCATGTTATTACCAAAATTATCTAGCTGTTGGCTGAGTAAATCATTCATGCTGCTATAAAGATTAACTGCTGCAATACTACTTGGTGTTTGAGGACGTGAGAGGACGTCAGAGCTTCCACTTTCTGATTTGGCTTCAAAACAAACTACTTGCTGATGAGAATGTTGATTTTGAAACTGTTGCACCGACGATTGTCCCGATGATTGTCCCGATGATGGCAATGACTGCTCATTTATATTATCCGAATCACTTTGGGATGAAATTGGAATGTCATCTCTATCGTGTTCCTTCGGCTTTTGCTTTTGTTCAGTTAATAAATCCGTTGGTAAATTAGTTTCATCTTCTGTCTTAATTTGCACATCCAGGGCTAATGGCAAATCTTGTTGAGTTGGTTGTGTTTCGAAGGACGTTGTTTTGCAATCTGCTGGTACATTTGTTGGGGATGGTATAGCTGTCGATATGGAAATTTGTTGTTCATTAATTGTATGGACTTCTGACCTTGCAGGTGTTATTGTTGAATTAGAATTGGAAAGCACGATATCGACTGAAGCGGAGTCAGTTAGGGCTGTAACTGTAGCTTGGCCTGTACGTTCGTACTCCTCAAGATTAAGTGTAGTTGATGGAGGGTTATTAAAATTGTATGGCGAATCCTTATTGCGCTGTCTTTCCTTAAATAATGTATTTCGAAACCAATGCTTAACAACCTTTGAAAGACATAGGGAAATTGTAGAATATAATCTTAAAAATATAAGTATATTTTTAATAAATTATGTAATTACGTTATATTCTAGTAGGCTGTGGCAGAATATGGCATAAAAATAACTAAAACTAGCTAAAAGCGCAACGACTTTTTGAATATTTTTCAATACATACAGATTACAAAGCAAGAGTTCCTTGTTAGAAGTATTTCTTTAAATTTCATTTTGATTGGCTTTTTATGAGAACGTTGAGTCTTAGGAATTAATTGTTTGAAGCTTGTTATTTTACTTCAACCTTATGAAATTGGAATTCTACGTGCTATACAAAAAAGTCTTTGCATTGGTACCATAATGGCGTTTTAGATATATGCAACGATATGAGGCTAAATGCTCACTCATCAAATGTGATTAGTGTCACATTTCACTCAACAATATAAAGACCACTGACTATGGTTAACTACCACCTCAAGTTGTAGGCTGCCGTCGGTTGTATCTATTTCGGGGACCACTCCTCTTAACCTCTCTCCGTACTTCATAATGATTAAGGGACAGAGTATTTTTAATGTTAGCTATCTAGATCTCAGAGCCGTTGCTCACCAGTTTTTTTAATTGGATGTCAAATGGTGGCTAAAGTTTCTCCGTTGCGCTCACTTATCAAGGTGTATGAAATTCTATTATATAGATTAGATGCAACCGTGTCTCTAAGAAACTGGATATTAAAGTCCCGCTCGTCTTTATTTAAAGTAGCAAGAATCTTTCTCTAATGAATTTTCGGCATTAGAATTAAATCCAGCGCTGGTGTCGATACCATCATGAGCATTAGTTTCTGTCTTCTATCCCGCGACCTACGAGAAATGGTTCAGACTCTACTACCCTTTGTGACCATACAGATAGTCAGACATTGTTCTCATATTGTTAGCGTAGGCTTAATCCCGTTTTTATTTGATGCTTTTTATAGTACTACTACGATCGGACTAGTCTCTTATGGTACTTTGCTCTGGTTGCTGAGACTGACTTTTTTGTTCAGACCCTGGACTTTAGCATATTGATTTATCTTCTAGTCTTTTCGGAAAATTAACGCCGAATCTTTTATGATACGATAACTTCTGGCGGCAGTGCCAAAGCTAAGCACCTGTCTTTGAACTTTACCACAAACGTCACATCTGTCTAAGAGCGCTATAACGTGCATTAGCCCATTGGCGTCTAAAATTAATACCTTGTTGAACGAAGACAGCTACGCACCATCGATATTTAATATCATACCCCCTATTGATAATGACTACCTGACAATGGCGAGAAATGTCTGTAACGATATCAAACGATTTATTTGTGCCCGTAAATTTATGCAAGCATTTATCTACTTGTGATGAAGTGTGGAACGAGGGTCTGCACAAATGACTCAAGGCTGCCCCAGTGAAGTGTAGTTGCTCCGTTCCTTTAGTGAAATGTCAGCTATGCTGCTCGACTCAAATGCCCATCTCATATTAGGCATAAGTCTGAGCTAACAACTGGGGACGTAGTTTAAAACTGGCTGACTATGCAGCGTTGTACCAAGTAATGTAACATATCTATAAACTACAGAAAGTCCCCATGCGTGACCCTAAGCCTTGTAATCGACAATGTTGTCTATATCGAAAACACCACCTCCCATTACCACCAGCATGAAACAGGTTGGCTGATAAGTTCCCGGTCTGAAACATAGATGGCGTCGCTAGTATTGAAAGCATATTATTTTTATATAGTACTAACCTTCAAATGATTTGTGTCGTGACTGACGTCTGTCAGTCAATTAGTTTGTGAGATAAAGCGTCTTTTGTGAAGCAACTTTTGTTATTGTGAAAAAATAAAAAAAAAATGAATTTCGTGTTTTGATAAAATACTGTTTTCTGAAGGGAAAATATACAGTGGAAGCGAAAACTTGGCTTGATAATGAGTTTCCGGAGTCTGCACCAGGAAAATCTACAATAATTGATTGGTATGCAAAATTCAAGCGTAGTGAAATGAGCACGGAGGACGGTGAACGCAGTGGACGCCCGAAAGAGGTGGTTACCGTCGAAAACATAAAAAAATCTACAAAATGATTTTGAATGACCGTAAAATAAAGTTGATCGAGATAGCAGAGGCCTTAAAGATATCAAAGGTACGTGTTGCTCATATCATTCAGCAAAATTTGGATATGCGGAAGCTCTGTCCAAAATAATAATAATACACTCGAGTTTTTGCGTCGATATGTGACAATGGATGAAACATTTCTCCATCACTACACTTCTGAGTCCAATCGATAGTCCGATGATGCAATGAGAGGACAGCGACCGGTGAACCGACTCCGAAGCGTGGAAAGACTCAAAAGTCCGCTGGCAAAGTAATTGCCTCTGTTTTTTGGGATGCGCATGGAATAATTTTTATCGATTATCTTGTGAAGGGTAAAACCATCAACAGTGACTATTATATGGCGTTATTGGAGCGTTTAAAGGTCGAAATCGCGGCAAAACGGCCCCATATGAAGAAGAAAAAAGTATTGTTCCACCAAGACAACGCACCGTGCCCCCAACTCATTGAGAACGATGGCAAAAATTCATGAATTGGGATTCGAATTGCTTTCCCACCCACCGTGATCTCCAGATCTGGCCCCCAGCGACTTTTTCTTATTCTCAGACCTCAAAAGGATGCTCGCAGGGAGAAAATTTGGCTACAATGAAGAGGTGATCACCAAAGCTGAGGCCTATTTTGAGACAAAACTACCAAAATGGTTTCAAAAAATTGGAAGCTCGTTATAATCGTTGTATCGCTCTTGAAGGGAACTATGTTGAATACATAAAACGAATTTTGACAAAAAAAATGTGTTTTTCTTTCTTAAACCGGGGACTTATCATCCAACCTGTTAAATTTGGACTGCTGGCTCAATTGGAACACAAATATCACGACAATTCAGATCAAGTGCCTCAGTAAGCGTTAAACGTTCGATTAGCTCCTGAGCTCAAAGGCCTTGATGAAGGCACTGTTACTTAAAGCAATTATAGCGCCAACCTGGACTATGCAACTCAGGTTGAAGCTAGTGCAGGCACCCACTGTTTGACGGCCATCCATGCTTTCCTTGTAAGAGACCAGCCGGGCGACCGAACAAGACCATAGCATTTCTTCTGTGGGCGACCAGGGCCGCGCTTCGTTTGTGAACACCGGCAATATTCACTGCATATTTTTATGAGCTTAGTTGTGTCTTATTATCTTAATGCTCTATCACTGACCAAATAAAACATAGAGCTACATTTCATATAAGCGTTTTGAAGACTCAAAATTCTTGAGAGGGGTCCCATTAGATGCAGAGCATTGAAACAGAAGCCAATCACTGTAACTGAATCGCATTTGGACTTGTGAAAAGAAAGCATGAATCGCACCCTTTTTGATTCTTTGTGCGTAGACATATGGTTCATATATGTATGTATGCGAGATTTCGAATGGAACTCTTTCTGAAGACTGAAATCGTATTTATTGCTTGGCAAAGCCTTTTGCTGCAAGTCAGGACAGATTAATGATCAAAATGTTTGTGAGCAATATGTTATTTAGTCAGTGCTAGAATACATAATTTAGTTAAATATGTGTTTTAAGATGCTCGATATCATTGGAAGCAATTTGAGTAAAGCAAAAATACTAACCTTCATAGGCAGATTTGCCTTTTGGGACATTTCACATATACTTTCTTCACTTGGTGAGTTATTAATATCAAAATGGGCCCGAAGGATTTTAAGTTGATCATCTGTAATTCGAGTACGAGCTCTCTTTTGATTGCTTGATAGATTCTGTATAAAATTTTGCAAAATCAGTTATATATTTTTAATCTGAGCTCTTATATATGACTAACCTGATTATTACTGAGAGTGGCATACGAAAGAGTAGAAGCATTTGAACCCTCAGTCGTAGAGTCAGTTATGCACGCCGAAGGCGCCGTACCTGCATTGTTCTGCCCAACTGTCGCGGAAGTATCACCAGTTGAATTGGCTCCAAATATAAGAGGAGGCGCAAGATTCATGAAATTTAATGACATAAGACGATGAAACTGCATTAAATTAATAATTTCCATTGGATTAATAGGAATTCCTGATGCTGCATTAAACTGTTGTTGCAAATTTTGAATTTGCATGGAATGCAGATTCGTGGCTTCGAAAGTACTTTTTTGGAGCTGTAAACTCTTTTCTTCGGAATGGTCAGTGATTTCATTAGGCGAGAGTAGACATTGTTGCTCTGTATTAAGCACCGATGCATCCTGATGCTGCTTAAACAATGCTACTGCCAATGCGGCAAAATACGGGTTACTGTCTGCTTGCGATCCTTCAGTGACGATAGGTGATAAATGAGATTTAGCTGTACTTGTTTCCTTGAACGATATATTTTGATGTGGAGACTTTGGTGATAATATAGGTGACTGTTTGAACGGTGTGCTCTCGGTAATAACTATAAAATTTTAAATAAATATATAGTTTATTTTTAATAATAATTGTGACTCGGGATCAATAGAAAAATACTTAAGCCCTGTCTGGAAGTCTGTCTGTCCGTCTGTGTGTGCCTATTTCTTAATGATTATAAGAGCAGTAGACTCTAAGCTTGTAACTTGTATACCACACACTGTCAAGCCTTCGCCTAAAATTAATAACACATCTTAGTGTGTCGCTCGCAATAGAAGTTTTTTTAATAAAGAGGTTTTAATTATAATAGTTGCAAATATTATTTATGGTTTAAATTTAGAGATACAATTTATCAACATCCCATCGTATATATCACGGATTGTGTAGGGCTTCTAGCTTTCAAAGATTCTGCGAATATCGTATTAAAGAACAAATTAAATGTTTTCAATTGTGGGCATACGGATCTTGACATCTAAAAGTATAGAAAGTTAAAATGAAAAAATAGAAGATCTGCGTATGGTACAAATGAATCCACATACCAAACATTGAACATAGATTAAAATAATTAATAGTGGCAAGAACTTACTCGGACGGACAAATAAACTGACTTAACTGAACCGATTACGTACATTCACACAAGATTATACTACTCATTTATTTATTTATTTTTTTAAGTGCACTTAATAAGTCGATTAGTTATGAAGATAATTTCTCATAAAAAAATTAAAATAAAAACCAAAAATTGACTCCCCAAGAAATTCGCTAATGCGATAATAATAAATTTTTCTGTATGTTTTAGAATAGTCCAATAGTCTGTCTGAATTACTTAAAATGTGGGTGTCATAACATTGGATAAAATATATTCATACACATATTCTACAAACAAGCTTGAACATTAGACTTTTATTAACTTTGAATTCAATGCATATGGGTAATACTTCTGGAAGTGCACATGTGTATTTATGTAATATTTTTAATGCACAATATTTAGCATATTCCGCATACTTTAAAGATAAATACTATACAAAATTAGATATACATGCTACCTACCTAATTCATTTGGACGGCTGTTACTAAATTCAAACTGAGATGTATCAACTTGTAGTTCTAAGTTGGAATTTGAAGTGGGAGAGAGATCTCTAGGACAGTCATCTCTGACTTTGAAACACTCTGTAGAATGCGTCTGTTCCACGTGTTTTTGTAAAGCCTGAGCACTTCGAAAATTGCGCTGACAAATGGAACATTTTGTTGCGTCGCGCATACTGTGGTATAGCATGTGCGTCGTAAGTTTCTCTTGTGTTTTGAAAGCTAGTGAGCATTGTTTGCATCGGTATTTATATACATGTCGTTCTGATATCACTAGGGTCATATGTGTATCCTTAAAATGTTTTATCATAGACGGCAAGGTAGAAAAACTTAAGTTGCAAGGGTGTTGTATGTGTCCGATTGCCAGGCAAATATAATCATTGCTTTGCACTGGAAAATGTTGCGTCTGCTGAGCATGTTGAAGAAGCTGCTCTTCATGTTTAAAAATTGCTTCACATTGTTGGCAACATACTCCTTGTATTATGGTGGCAGAACCACATCGAGTAGAGGGAAGTGATGTGTCATTGGAAGAACGGCTGTTTACATTTGTATTATCATCACATTTATTTGAATTATCAAGATTTTTTGAATCTAGAGATGTATTTCTATGCCATACTTTTTGGTCAACCAGCTGAAGAATCCTTGCCAATCCATCACGCGTAACACTATGCACACTCATTATATGAGTTTCCAAAAGAGATTTTTCACTATAGCCGTTTTCTAGACATAGTGGACATGATAGTCTGCAAGATTCGTTTCGAGATTCATTATTTGCATTTTTATTTTTTATGCTATTGGAATTGTCTTCCAAACTTTGTTCAAGGGATTTGTCATTTTCAATCAGTTGCTCATGTTTAATCTTAACAAGACATTCAATGCTATTATTCAGAATTGCGTCAGCTTCATTTGCTGTTTCTGGTCCAGTTTCTCTAACTGCTGTTGTGTTTGTGGGTGTTGAATTCTGTCGTTGGGCTGCTGCGAATGCAGCAGCTGCAACAGCTGTCTGGAAAGCTTTAAATGCAACAGCTCTTTGTTGTATATTAATCAAGTCAACGCCTTCGGCATTTGGATGGTCTGATTCCATATGAAGAATAATTTCATTTTTCGATTGCGCACAGTATTCGCAAATGTTACACTTAAAAACCGATGACAGTGAGCCTTGACTCACATCGCTTTCTGAAATCAAATTTTGAATTTGACTATGATTTTTTGTAAAAGTAGTCGAACAACTTGAGATAGATGTGGGAGAGTGTATATTGCTGTTAGTTGGAGATGACCCTTGTCCGCCCATCTGATCAGAAGGTATTACAGAATAGCTAACTCCAACATCATGACTTCCATCTGAAAAAAAAAATAATTACACCTTACGATTACAATCATCACTAAGGATTATGACAATTTCTTTTCATATTTACAAATAAAGCTAATGCATTAATACCATAAAGTACGAGCACTGACCAAAATAACGCATTTCATACAAACGTTTTTAACACATATTTATTGCGAGAGGTTTCAGCAGAGACTGAAGGTCATTACGACCGATCCCAGCAGAGGCCGATCGCCATTACGAAGCGTCCCGGCTTGTTTCGAAGTACAGAGACTCTGATCTTTAAAGTTGTCCCGGCCTGAAGAAAAACTCTCTCCAAACAAAAATAACGCTTACAAAGATTTGTATACGCACAAAAAGCTGTGCTTGTCTTGTGTCTGGACAGCATAGTTTTACCCTATGCTAAAAACTAATAAGAAACAACGTTAATGACTATGTGCGGTCTCTTTCTCGCAAATTAGTTGTAGCTTATGCTTCTTAAAGACATACAATCGTGTGCAAATCATGCTTTCTCGGCAGCAGTCCAAGTACGAATGAAACAAAGCGGTCGGCTTGCTTCGGCCTCTACTGGAACGTCTCGTAACGGCGCTCGTCTTCTACTGGGACGCATCGTGATGACGTTCACCTTCTGCAGAGACCTCTCGTAAAAAATTTGTGTGTGAAAACCCCTTGTATGAAATATTCGATCTATGTGTTATTTGGTCAAAAACATATGAAGAAGTCAGTCAGAAGACACAACCAGAGATGGGCTAGTACATGAAAAGATAGAGTCACTGTCCAAAAAACATAACATAATAACATATCATAACTTCTAAGCGAAAACATTCGGCTTGCTTCGGCTTTTGATGGGACGCTTCGTAACGACGCTCAGCCTCTGCTGGGACCGCTCGCGTACGACCCTGAGCCTCTGCTGGGACCTCTCGCAAGAATTTTTTTGTTTGTTTGTTCGACACCGTAGCAAATATTTTTGAACATTTTAACAAAGTTTAGAATTCGAATGACATAAAGTTGCTGGATATTGATTTTAAATTTGTTTCCAATTGTCATTCATTCAGTACGCGAATCACGGGAACGGACAGAGTATACAAATACATATTCAAACGAGAAACATTACAAAAGAAAGAGATACAGAAAGATCGAAGTGAAAAATTAATTACATTAACTTATGCGAACAGTCGAGCATATTGCTGTTTTACTGGTCAATATTGTAGTGTAGATATGGTTAACAGTTTTATCCTAACCAAAACACATTTCCTAACCGTCAACACTTTTATTAAAGTGAATATAAGATTGGATTTTTTGTGGAGGTCCAGCAAGAGGTGATCGTACTCAAAAGGTGAGTCAAAGTCTGAGAAACGCTTCGATTTATTTGTATTTGGACTGCTATTGAGATGAAAGTCCGTCTCTTACGAGCACAAGCAACAACAACAAATGAGCAAATCCACAGTTCATTTGCGTGTCTGAAGCAGCTAAAACAATCACTGCAATAAGGCCCTTGTTTCGAAGTATAGAAGTTTGTAACAATATCGCTTCAAGATATTGCAAGATATTTGAATTTTGCAACTTATAATTTTATTTCGGATCTCTTGTTATTGTTATGCGCTCGATTCTGATAACTAAAACATAATAATTTATATATTAATACAATATAATATAAAATAATATAATATAATAAAATAAAATAAAATAAAATTAAATATAATATAATATAATATAATATAATATAATATAATATAATATAATATAATATAATATAATATAATATAATATAATATAATATAATATAATATAATATAATATAATATAATATAATATAATATAATATAATATAATATTATATAATTTTATCACTAATATATAGTTATTAGTGCATTGTATTATGAAAAATAGATAAGTATTTTACAAATATGAAAGTAAAAAAAATTATTAAAGTAGAACTACAATACTAAACTTAAATTGCATGGTAGAATAGAAGATAAAGTGAATATTCACATTGCTGAAGGAAAAGTAATACAATTTTCATTCCAAATCCAGTTTGCGTATTTGAACATGGTGGTGTTTCCATACATAGCGAAAAATATATGTATGAACATACATATATGAAGCTTAATTTGTCTACCTACAGAGTACATTTACTGAGTGTCGCAGAATAAATCTGATATATCTAAATATTCATCTCTCTTCACTGGATACAAGTAGGACAGGCAAGTAGGTAAGGCAATTGGCAACATGGAACCAAAGGGCAAAATGGTTCAAGTATGCACGTTACTAATTGCAAATTCGAAGGATACGAATACATACATAATCGTTTTTGCATTCTTCAGTAATTTGTAATAATTTTCTCAAGGGTCGGCGAATAATCTCACAACGCATATATATATATATATATATAAATTGTACAAGGGCAACTGTAAAAAAGATCTCGAAAATGGGATAATGAGAGTATGGGAATGAAATTTTCGCTAACTTTAGCGGTCAGAATAGGGAACTTTATACAAACAGAGCAGAGAAAATAAATTTAACTGAAATCAACGTTTAGTGATGAGTTAGGGCAAGGTAGGCTGAAAAGTAGTGAGTAGAGATGGACATGGCCGCGCATCGCCGTGACATGTCGTGACACGATGGTCTTATAAAAATGGTTTGGTCCATGGGCCGGGGAGAAAGATCGTACAACTTTACCACATTCAAGTATCTTTATTGAAGATAAGTGACGTTGACATGTACTCATAAATATCATTAAAAATTTTGGTATGTCCTGCAATCACACATCTTGTAAAAATATCAAATATCGAACCATTTAAGCAGCTGTTCAAGAATGTTTTGATCTACGCAGGTGAACGTCTATGTAATGCTAATTTAGCACCTGGGGACAAAGTATCTTATTGTCGAATATACCGTTTTTACTTTTTGCAGACGTAGTCAGAGTTGGACACTCTTGATAACAGCTTTCTCAGTTAAGTAGAGCGTAGCAGCGCCCGTTATTATGTAAGTATGAATATAAGGATCTGGACTTATTATGTGTATACTAGTGCTAACTTTTTACTTTTATAATGCAACATATAAAATCAACAACTACTACTTTGAGAAAGAGTATAGTATGCGCAGTGGCTATAATTTTACCACATTTTGTAAATATTGCAAGTCTTTTGCAAATTAATAATAAATTTCCCACTTACATATTGTAAACATTGCAATCATACTATAAGATTACACTTATATATTTATATTTCTTCCAATGTTTTATATTGTCAGTATACTTTAATTTTCATTTTATTTTAAATAATTTTATGTACATACATACACCTAGTCGCAGAAGTCTGCGTACATCCTGAAAAAATGCGGCATAAAACTTTAATTTTAAATTATTCAGCCATTTATTCATATGTTTTCAAAATTCTTTTTTTAAACTTAACCCTACTAAATAGTGTACATGCAAAAGTCTGCTTACAGCTATATCAAGCTATGTGAAATGCAAGAAACAGCGATTAATGTTGTATTTTTTTGGGGTAGATCATTTCAATATTGTATTAGCAATTAGTATTGCTCGTTTGAAACATAAATATAGTATCACATTTAGTAGAATCGGAACATGGAGGAAATTTCTGTTTTCCACCAAATATTATTTTAAAGTTATAAGTTTAAGTTAAGTTAAAGTTTAAGTTTAAATTATAAGTTTAAAGTTATTATCGGGCCTTTAAGAAGACCCAGCCAAGTGAATTGGTATTATTTATTACTTTTTGGATAGAGGAGTGGGCTCCACCAACTAGGACAGCAAATTTTTTGCATAATTGCGCCGCAGAAGGTAACTTTAAAATAATATTTGGTGGAAAACAGAAAATTCCGCGCCAATTTCCTCCATGTTGCAATTCTACTAAATATGATACTATATTTAAGTTTCAAATGAGCAATACTAATTGCCAAAATAATATTGCAATGATCTATATCAAAAAATACAACGATAATCGTTTCTGCATTCCACATAGCTTGATATAGCTGTACGCAGACTTTTGCGTGAACCCTTTTTATTTATTTAATGTCAACTATCAACAGTCGAAAGAAATTAATTAAAATTTAACATAAAAATTAAATTTAAAAATAATTATATTAAATGTATAGATATCTTTAAAAATAAAAAATTAGAATTAAATTAAAAGAAATAAAAATAATAAATAAATAGTTCTGGGGTGAGTAGATGTAAATTGATTCAACATTTGTTGCTAGGATTGGCGAAACCCAGAAAAACCCAATCAAATCAATGACCACCAAAGATTATGTGATTAATGTGTGAGTAAATGTTCTAAGATTAAGGCTTTATTAGTAGAAACAGAAGACTCTAATCTAATAACCCCATAAAGTCTGTTAAACTCAGAACATAGTACTCTAAAAGGTTCATAAGGTAATTAGTAGGGTAAGTGCTAATTTTTAATAAGGAAAAGAAACGGGTAGATCTGATAGGAATTGAAAAGTTTAATTTGTTAAGCAAGAAAGGAGAGTTAATATCACCATTGATAAGTTTAAGAATGAAAGTTACACCCAGCATAGTGCGACGGTGACAAAGAGAAGGAAGATTAATTAATAGTAATCTACTAGGATATGGTGGTAGGTTAAGCTGTGGTGACCAGTTTAAATTTCTTAGTGCGAAAATTAGAAACTTCTTTTGCACCGACTCGATTTTGTCTTTGTAAGTCTGATACTGTGGCGTCAACAAACAGGACCCATACTAGAAGATGGGACGTACCCGAGAGACGTAAAGCTGTTTAGTCGTATAAGGGTCATTGAATTCCTTAGGCCAACGCTTAATGAAACCTAAGACCATCAATGTGATCATTGAAGGAGAGTTTACGATCAAGTAAGATGTCTAGGTCATTGATTTGAGATATATTCTCAAGAAGATGGCCGTCTAACAAGCATTGAACAGGTTGTGTCCTGCAAAAAGTCATGGCTTTGCACTTTGAGCAATTTAGGGCAATTAGATTGATTTTACACCATGAATTGAAGATGTCAAGATCAGCTTGCAACAAAGAAACTGAAATAGGATCCTTACAAGAGAGGCATAACTTAACGTCAACTGCATACATCAGAACAGCACTATTCTTAATTATAGACGGTCATTAATAAATAAATTGAAAAGCAATGGCCCGAGGTGGCTACCTTGGGGCACTCCTGAATAAACAAAGATCTGCTTAGAAAGGGCAGAATTGAACATAACTCTCTGAGTTCTATTTTTAAGATAATTGGAAATCCAGTTCATAAGAGCATGAGAAAAACCAAGAAGCGATAACTTGTGCATTAGGAGAGTATTGTTTACAGAATCAAATGCTTTACTGAAGTCAGTGTAGATAACGTCCGTTTGCATCGTACTATGAAACCCACTAATGACAATAGAGGAGAGTTCCAATAAGTTTGTGGTAGTAGATTTGGATGTCACAAAGCCATGCTGGGTTAGTGAGATGATTGAGCTACATAAGTGTTGGAGTTGAGAAGTAATGATTTTCTCGAATAACTTAGGAATAGCAGACAACTTAGAAATAGTTTTATAGTTCATGACATCAGATTTAAAGCCTTTTTTATGTAAGGGAGAAACATAAGATTCTTTCCATAACTTAGGAAATAATCCGGTCGAAACGGACAAATGAAAAAGTTTAAGAATTGGCCTACAAAGCGAATTAGCACAGTATCTGCGGACACAGCCAGGCACCCTATAAAAAATATCAATCGCACCTTCTAAATTATTAGAAGAGTACAATTCCGAAAAATCGTAGTTATTAAATAAAATATTGAGATCTATAAAATTTACTTTACGAAAGCAGTAGAGATTAGTCGTAGGAAGTGTTTTATTTTGCTGCCCGGATGATGACAGCAAAATAGCGAGCGCTTAAGTGGGGTGGAAAGTTCAGGTGAAACTATGGGATCAATTCTTACAACAGTATCGTATACCTGATCTGATACAAAGACAAGATCAAGTATTCGGTTCCTGCTATTTCGAATTGAGTTGACCTGAGATAGATTAAGTTCAAGAAGTCCCGACAGAAACTCGTTAGTAGTCATTAAGTCGTTGTTATCCGACCAAATAACATCGGGCAAGTTAAAGTCACCAACAACTACCAAACAATCTTTATCCATGCTGGACAAAGATTGAATTACCTTTAAGTGAGCTAGGTATACAGACAAATCAGACTGGGAAGGAATATATGAACAGGAAATATATAAGGTAATGTTATATTCGTTCTTTTACACATAAATTTTCTATATCGGTGGGTGTTATTTACTAGTTGCGATATTAAATTAGATTTTATTGCAATATGGACACCACCACCTTTTCTTCCATTCTATCACATCCATAAGTAACATTAAGAGGTGAAAGTATAGATGCATCAAGAATATCAGGTTTAAGCCAGGTCTCAGTAAATGACAAAATGTTATGTTCGAAGGAAAAACTATATACATAAAGGTTAGAATGTTTTGACTTAAGGCCTCTAACATTCTGATAAGCAAACAGAATGGAAGAATTTATTAGTTTTTTGACGGGACATTAGTAGGAAGAGAAGGGGGAACAGAAGACTTATGTCTCTTTTGCGGACTGTACTCCTTGACAACCATATCATCCAGCCAAAAAACATTAGTAAAAAATGTACTAAATGCACTTGTGGGGACAGATATTTTGATGGAGGAAATTTCTCTATGATGCTTAAATTTGAATTTCTCAACGGGACAATTATTAAGTTTATTAAGTTTATTTAGGGGAATTAAACACTCGAAGATGATTAACCTCGGATGACACAAGAGGCATATCATTGGAAGGCCTATCTTTCTTGGGTCTATTCGATTGAGAGCTAAGCGGGTTTGAAATAGCTGCAGAAGGAATTGTTTGAGGAATATGTTCAGTAGTCAAAACCGGTGTAATAATTAAATCCTGTGATGAGCTATTAGAAGAAGGCACAGACACAATAGACGGCTCAGTAATAATTTTCAAATTATTAAGCATAAGTTTTTTTAACGCACAGAAATTATTGCGCGTATGCATTGCAAATGATTGAATATTAATTTCCGTCTCACGGCAAGCTTCACAACACCATTTAAGACCCGTCTTATTGACGATGTAATCTTTTACACGTACTGTGAAACCTGCACATTTAAGATGCGATAGATTGTCACACAACTAGCAGCTAATAAAATCTGCCTTAGTATCGGACATTACCTTACAGACTTTAATGCAGCATGAAGTCATGATGTAAGGAGATATAAGAACGAAAAAAGAAATGGAGGAATAATAAGAAGTGAGTTATATTTGATATGTGTCGAGTGCTGTAGAATAACAAACAGCAATAACACAATACAAAAAAGCAAGAGAGAGACAATAAGATACAGTTAATGTTAAGAGCTGGCGTTTAGAGCGCAAGCTATACAGATAAGCACGCAATAAGAGAGCACAAGTTAGGAGAGTGACGAAAAGTAAAAGACGAGAGTAAGCGAAAAAAAAAGTAGGATTAAGCTTAAAATTAAAAATAATTTAAAAGACATCAATAAAAAATGTTAAAAGAAATACGTAATTCAAGACAATTGAATATAGTTATGTTTACAAAAAAGAATTTTGAAAATATATGAATAAATGGCTGAATAATTTAAGTTGAAAGTTTTATGTCGCATTTTTTTCAGGGTGTACACAGGCTTCTGCGGTTGGGTGTAAAAAGAAACAAGCAATCGAAGCACTAAAGTTTTCTACATTGCGAGTTAGAGAGATCTCAAACGCAAACCCTGCGGGCAGAAATACGATTGTCTGTTCGATTGATTACATCATACATCTCATTTATATTTAAATAAATTTAATTAGCATAAATTGATAATATCCTATAATATATTTTGGTTATGAGATAATGATTATCTCTCATACTACAACAAAACAGCATATTATTAATACTTTAATAAAATTGACATACCTTCCGTTTCCAAATTAAATGGTTTTTCAATATAAGTGAACATTTCGTTAAGAGCAAGCATATCCAGGTTTTCACTACGTCGTTGCAAGCAAATAAATTGCTCAATCTGAATGTGTCTTAAGTCCTTGACATGCACAACCATATCATGCAGATTCTTGGCCGCAAACTTGCATAAGTGACAGGCAAGAAATTTTTGGGTTTGCTGTTCTTGGTCATCACTTTGATCTGAGAGATCACTTTTTTTTTTTTTTTTGTATGGCCTTGTTGGAGTAAATAAAGCAAATGCTGGAAGATAAGTCGCATCGTGTCGTGCCTCATCTGTTGGGTATGTAACGATAGCTTTTGAATTGAACTTGTAGAAAAGTCGCAGCAATTGCATTTGATTTGTACTACATTCGTGACAAGCTGAGGATGGTACAGTAACTTGTGCTCACATTTAGAACCGCCTTCGCGAATGTGATTGATTAAATTAAGTTTTTGCAAGTGCTTGTCGGTTTTGCTATGTAATTGAAAGTTCGCTTTAAGATTTGTCTTGTAGTTACATAATCGGCACACATAGTTATTATTATGAATAACCATAACGTCATTCGAGGTATTCGATCCTTGTCGGGATCGATCTAACAACAAGTGTTGATTTAATTCATCTATATTATTTGTATTAAAGCTCTCACAGATCAGGCAACTATACAATGTCGTAGGCCACAATTCTGGTAAACTGGGTGTTAACGTTTGAATTTGATCAGCCGCATCTCCAATTTCACTAGTGTGCGAAATTCCCAAACCTACATTTAATGGAACACCCATGCCCATTTCTTGTGAGTTCTTCACAGACTTTGGTGAGAAAGAAAATTGTTCAGAAGAGCACAAAGACGCCGTGGATGTTGATTGCAACTTACTATTCGGTGTTAATTGCTGCTGAACAACATTCTGTTGTATCAGTTGTATCATGAGTGCCTGATTATAAGCCAAATCAGCCAATGCCACCTCTGGTACTGGCAAAAAATTATTAGAAGACGATGCTGTTCCACTAGGAGCTGATTGTTGGAGTTGCAAAAAATTTAACGCTTGTATATGCTTGATATTATTTTGAAGAACAGCCATATTGTGCGTATGCTTTTCGCTTGTCATATGAATGCGAAGATTTCGTGCAACAGACGTTTCATAACTGCAAATGTCGCATCGGAATGTTGGTTTCGGTTTAATCGACCCTGTTGCACCCTGTGCCGTTACAATTGTTGATGAAGATACCGTGCCACTAGAAGTTGGATTATTTAAACCAGCACTTGTTGCAGTTATAGAATGACTTGATGATCCCGAACTCGTTGGCGGTGGATGTTGATGAGGTGGTACTCCAGGGGAAGAACAAGGCAAGAGCAGCTTTCCGGTAGCTGCTGCTGCCGCAGCTGCAACCATGTTCTGCGAGGTGTTTAGCTCTTGCATATTGTTTAAGTGCTTATCCGATTGCATGTGTATTGAAAGATTTCCTTTGGTTGTTGTGGAATAATTGCATATCTCACATCTGTATGGCTTATAACCGCACGAATAGGATTCGCCTCTTGCCAATCGAGGATGCTGTTGTCCTGTAATAATAATGATTTCAATTCATAATTAAAGTTCTCGTCACCAGAAATGAATTAGACAACGTACACTTTTCTTCACTTAACAACTGATCATAACTCAAAAACGGAATCGCAATATAACGTTTTTTTTTTAATTATCTGAGTGCAAGTAAGTATTTTAGCTCTTTCTAGTATGTTTTAAGTTTGGTAATTTAACGGTTCTAATGATGTTTTCACTATATGTCAGAATTCGCAACAACTAAATGGCATGTGCACACAAATTTTCGCTTATATTAACTTTTTGATAGATTTGAAGTATATTAAATTAATTAAATTAATATGAGGTGTAGCTCTTCATTATCTGAGTCGGAGAAAAGAAAAAGCTTATAAGGATTCGGGCCTATCTATTGCAAAATAGGAAATAAAAATAGACAGGTGTGGTTACGTCATAACAAATTTTTTAAGTAATGAGTCTACTTATGATAAGAACATGAAGGGCAGAGCCCACAGCGTGCTGTGATAAGCGACTTATACTAAGACAGGTTTCTAATTTGCACGATTTTTTGGGCAAGATTTGGGAAATGCTACTTTGAAGCATGTTTCACAACCATGCGGCTTGTGATTGATAAGGGTCCACACCTTAAGAGACTAAAAATCAAGATGAAGCCACCTCTTAACTTGACTCGGAAGTTGTAAATCCTTTATTTCTCCCGCACATACAAGACCAGGACCTCGGAGTGGCAACGTATTGTCTTTTCTAACGGAATAAATTTTATTTTAAGGGTCCTTATGGTTATAGCCAGTGTTTGAAAAACTATCAGCAAATAGTCGTTTTTCTCGTCGTTAACGTTTTTCTCGTCGTGTACGAATTTTCGTCACACTTCATAACTGCCGAATGATTGCCGGCTGCTGCTTCGTAAAACTCAACAGCAGCAGTCGGCAGTCGTGTCGTCTACTGTCGCTCGAATGAAATTTCTGGCGACTGGCTGTTTAACTGCTGTGCTGTTGAGGCGACTGTCGATCGACAGAAAAAATTTCCACCTTCGTATTTAGCAAGTGTCTGCAGCAACAGCCAGCTATAGCACAACCACTTTCTGTTAGGTAGGCTACAAATTCTGGTCAATTTCAGCGAGAACACAACTGCTGTTTTCATAACTACTGATGGGACCTGCTGCCGCAAGCAAAGAATTTGCTGTCGCTGGTATATTACCGAATGGTTGGCCTGCCAATGGTCGCTTGAAATGTATGTATACCATATGAGATGTACCTGCTATGATTACTGTATTTTAAGTACATAGTTTATTGGAATATAGGCGAGACACAGTTGGGTAATATTGCGATACTTAGTTCGTCTGGTCGTAAAAAAGCATAGTAGCAGAGGCAATGATAGCTGCTGATGAGTAAGGTTTGATCGTTGGACCTAGACTGACCAGTTGATGATAGATTTTCTAGTATGACGAATTTCAGATACATCGAGTTTTGTTGGCAGAGTTGCAGTTAGTCAGTGAGACGTCGCGATAACGAGAAGAATTTGCTGTGCTTAAAGTGATATAATGAAACCTTCTGATATTGCAACTCCCACATCAGAAGTGGGATCAGTTGACCATGAAGTTCAAAATTCGAGTCAAAATTCGAGCAACTCCAGAAGCTGAAAACCGGAAACTTATGGACATAATCGAGTCCATGCAGATTCCAAGACGGGTAGCTGAAGTAACGCCTAAACGCGTTACTTTGCCAAAGTTTAATACAGATTGGAACGGATCTGACCTCTCTGCTTGTTCTGCAACGGTAGATCTAATTCTTTCTGATAATGCCGTTGCGTTGAGCAACTTGATGAATTGCAGCGTATCGAAATGATTATCATAGATTTGATTCGCTGACATAACCTGGATGCAGTTTAAAAAGTTGTTCAATCAGAGTTTCGTGATAGTGGAAACAAGTTCTGCAATTTTTATTGAATATTTTGAATGAACGTCCTAAATATGGAGAAGGACTCACTGAGTACGATCGTTCCGCCACTCATGTCGAATTTGAAATTAAAAGACTTGGACTAAATCGCAGTGTCCGTTGGCACACATGGCGCAAATCGACAACAATTTGTTGCGCTGGGTGTAAAGCACTTACGTTAAGAGTCGCAATGAGTTACAACCACAACTTTAAGAAGCGTAATATGAGCGGCGATATATATCCGTCAGGCTCATGCCCAAAGAATTCGAAGTATCCAGTAAATTGCCATCATTGCGGAAAGATTGGCCACAAAATGCCGTAGTCATATGAAAAGGGGACAATACGTAAAAGCCAACAGTTAAAACGGAGGAAACAATTCTGGGGGAAGTGTACCGATATATGACATTTCGCTGCTTCATGTACGAAAAACGCGTGTACACTTGCACTGTGACCCCTCCAAAGGGAATAATAAGCTGATGCGGTGAGTATTTGCTAAACAAAAAGAGTTGGTGTTGTAACTTTTGCAAAATTGTGGAAATCTCATAGATGCTGATGACGACCTGATTCTGATAAGACAGCCTGAAAATGTATACTGAAACAGTATTTTGATTGGTTTATAGATTCGTGTAATATCAGTACATTTAGCGATGACATATTCATAATTAATTTGAACAGTGAAAAGTATACAACAGTATAATTTACATATTAATAAACACATTTATATGAAGAGTATTTAAAGTCCGACATAACTGGATGGCAATTGGGCAGCTTTAGTGTTGAAATCAGTGTACCCACGTGGATCGTGCACAGGCTATGTATCCTTGAGTAAATATGATGCGACGTTGTAGTCTCTGTGAGATTTTATAACAGCGACTAAAATGTCGCAGCATACAAACTACATATATCTTATACGAACCATTGTTAAATAATGTACAGAAATAGTTCAGCATGAGAATGAGACTACTCGGACAGTCGGCATTATACGACTCTAAATATGAATATGAATCAAGACAGATATTTTAGTTACGTCGACGATAAATAATTTCATAATCAATACAATAGAATGGTCCATGTTATATATATATATACTATATATTTAAATTCCACATATGAATGTTGCTTGGTGTGAAATCTGATGCTAATAAGATAATGGAAGTATCAACAGTGGAAGAACAATGTAAACAGCTCTGCGAAATATATCCCGTGCAAAGTCCAATGTGGGTAGCGCTTACTAGCTTCTGTTAACGCTGCTGGATCACTTATTGCAGTAGCTATACCAGTTTCACGAAAAGAACAATAGATATATAAATTAACTATAGTCAACCGAATACTGCATTTTCTAACTCCCTACACTGGAGCAATGCCCAATTTGCAGGGATTCGCAGGTGTTACTCTTACTGTAAGAGTATCAACACTGCGACTAAAATACTCGAAGATAAGCGCCAGCGGTACACGGGACGGTGAATAAAATAGGTGATAGAAAATATGGGTGCGTGGACCTAATAAGAGTAATGTTAGCTTTAGTCTGTAACAAGCGATAGAGACAGAATAAAATTGAGTAAAGCAACGCAAGTCTTACGGATCATTTAATCTGTCCACGTGGTATAATCCTGACGTTCCAGGCATCAAAGTGACACCGGCCATAACTCCATCGAGTTTTGACCAGCAGCACGTATCATAGCCGTAGGCCACCGCTTGCGCTAAAGGTGCAACTGAGCCTCTGGTGCTCTACAGCATAGTCACCACGCCCCCTTACGACTCGACCTACCTATCTGGTTATAACTGGTGCTCAACTAAGTCCATGACCCTGACTGAAAAAGTCTGGCTTTGAGCAACTAAGAGCTAGTTCGATGGACCCACAACAGTTGCAAGCTATTATAAGTGCTGCAGTAGCGGCTGCACTACAGGCACAGAAAGAAGATTTTGAAATTAAGTTAAAGCAGGTCACTGACCAGTTTAGGGCGGTAATACTGTCGGTTCCCGAAGTAATAGTGTACGAGCCAGTAAAAATTACAGCCGGATTGGAATGTAATGAGGGCTTAGATGACGTGAAGTCGCTGCCATATTTTCCGGTTCGGAGGAAGAATATGTTTCTTGGCGGCAATCAGCAATAGCTGCATATGACACGTTTAGGCCTTATAACGGTTAAAGGGGCTGCGAACCGTGCATTATCTTCCTTTAACACAGTTCTAAATTTTGAAGCAATCATTAGCCGTCTTGACTTCACATATTCAGACAAGGAAGTTGAGAAAAAACTTACGTTTATTATAAAACGACAATGACGCATGAGCCTTATCAGGCTGCGCGTGTTTATTTCCGGCCTGAAGAAAAATCTCACAAACATATTGTTTGCGACTCAGCCCAGGGATTTACCATCGGCACTGGCATTAGCCCAAGAGCTGGAGTCCAACCATGAACGGTATGCGTTCGCGTTGCAATACTCTAGGTCCGTTAAGGCTAAAGGTAACAGACTTAACCAAAAACAGGGTCGCGCTGGCCTGTGGTGGCCTGAAGGAAGATCTGACCAACATACTAGACATGGTGGGAAAAGTCCATTTTTCACCAGAGAGAGAGAGAGAGCTCCTCGATAACTGAGCACAGCTGAGCGTAACCGAGTTGTAAAATTGGATATGGATCCGTCGTCTTCAAAATATAGGCAGCCTACAAACTTTCAGCCCCAACGAAGCCAACAATCGGTTGCTCAGGGCCCAACGGTGCCTCAAGCGTTTGGAGGCAGTGGACACCACGGCGCCTACAAGGGGGTTGCGAATTCGCAGAGGGAGTCAGGTCAGAGACGTCAGAGAGTCAATCATCTGCAACATGAAGACCAGGGGCCAACTCAATCAGACGGACAGTATAATGAAGCAGCTGAGAATGCTGCTGCCGATATAGATGCTGGTCAGGAAACGGACTATGAGGACGGCGACTTAAATTTTTTAGCGGAACGTCCCTGCTTCCGTTCTTCCAGCGAACAGTAGCAGGGAAACTAAGAAATTTTTTGATAGACACTGGGGCAGGTAAAAGCTATATCAGACGCAACATAGAAATGCCAACTCCAGTCCCTGTGCATTCTCCTTTTACCGTTCATAAAAAGTGCTATTTAAACATCTTTGGTGTAAGTAGTCCATTTTTCCTTCTACCGGGACTAACTGTTTTTGATTGCATAATAGGACTAGACCTACAAGCACAGGTACGTGCAAAGATTGATCTCGAAAGAAAGGCCATAACCGTCAATGGGTGTATTGAGGCACTACAGTTTCATAGTGAAGTTTCATAGTTTCAGGCGTGAACGATATAGTTGTTCCACCTGAAGTGCTGACAGAGTTTAGGCAAATGATGTCTTCAAATTTGAATGCGTTGCAGACTCGAATAAACTGCTGCCATTTAACACAAAAGTAGTGGCATCTGTCCGGACAGAGGACAGTGAGGCAGTTTATTAAAAAATGTATCCATTTCCCATGGGGGCTGCAGATTTCAAATTCTCCCTATAATAACCCTATATGGGTTGTGGGAAAAAGGGTAATTATGTCTCAGGGTCTCCTAACAAAAGATTAGTTGTTGATTTTAGAAAATTAAACTCAAAGACTATAGCCGACAAATACCCGATGCCGAGTATTTCCATGATACTTTCTAACCTGGAAAGGCAAGCTATTTTACAACCCTTAACCTTAAGTCTGGGTATCACCAAATTGATCTCTCGGAATGTGATCGGGAAAAGACATCTTTTTCGATAAATAGTGGAAAATACGAATTTTGTAGGTTACCCTTCGGGCTGAAGAATGCTCACAGTTCTTTCAAAGAGCTATAGACGATGTCCTTCGAGATGGAATTGGTCATTTCTGCTACATCTACGTAGACGACGTCATCGTCTTCACCAAAACAAAAGAGGAGCATGTTTCTCATGTTGGCGAAGTACTTAAAAGATTATAACATGAGAGTGGCGAAGCAAAAGTGTAATTTTTTTTATGGAAAGTGTTGAGTTTCTCGGTTTGTTGTTTCCAAAGAGGGCATCAGAACAAGCTTAGATAAGATGAGGGTCATTAAAGAGTTCAAAAAGCCTAGTAACGTTTATGAACTAAGGTCATTCTTGGGCCTTGCTAGCTATTACCGATGCTTCATTAAGCATGACAGACTTAGGACCATTCTTGCCTCAGAAGATGTAACTCTATCCTATCCAGATTTTTCAAGACCATTTGACCTGATTACAGACGCTTCTCTGCGGGCATAGGTGCGATTTTATCGCAGAATAAAAGACCGATTACGATGATATCTAGAACTTAACTACGCCACGAATGAAAGAGAGCTGTTGGTGATTGTATGATCCTTAGATACCCTACGCCATACGGAAAAAGCGACATCAACATCTACACTGACCATCAGCCTCTGACATTGGCGGTATCCGACAGAAACCCGAACTCCAAGATTAAGCGATAGAAAGCGCGCATCGAGGAGAGTGGCGCTAAGGTTCGACAGAACATTCATGCTTTACAGAATGCGCCAGAGTCGGACGCCGCGACGATACACAGTGAAGAATCGTTAACTTAAGTTATCAAAGGTTCTGACAATCCGGTCAACTGTTTTCAAAATCAGACAATTCTGGAAGAATCATCTACTTCTAGTCACAGGATATTTATTCTGTTCGGGTCAAAGACAGAGAGAGAGTTTGCAAGATTTGATAAAGAATGTTGTAAATCCTAGCGTGGTAAATGCAATAAACTGCGAGTTGCAAATTCTGGCCCATATTCAGGATAAATTGGTTAAGCTATTTCCAGCTACCAAGTTTTGGCACTGCAAATCTAGGGTATCAGATATTGTCAGAAAGGACGAGCAAAAGGAAATAATGATCATAGAGCACAAGAGGGCTCACAGGGCTGCCCAGGAGAATGTCAAGCAGGTTTTACTCGATTATTACTTCCAAAAATAGGCAAAATAGCAACTGAAGTGGTAGTAAATTGCAGAGTGTGTGAGAAAGCAAAATACGAAAGGCTTCCAAGAAAACAGGACTTGTGGTGACTCCAATACCTGCGCGCGTAGGTGAGATAGTGCATATCGATATATTCTCAACAGTCGGAAAATACTTGCTCACGGCGGTTGACAAGTTTTCTAAGTTTTCTTTAGTGCACTCTGTTTCTTCGCGTACTATTGAGGATATTAAAGCTCCAAGTTTACAGTTTGTCAATGTTTTTCCGAGTATTAAAACCATATACCGCGATAACGAACCGGCTTTTGCTTCTGAAACGATTCGCTTAAAGGGCAATAATGCATAGATGTCGTCAAAGCTCCCCCGTTACATAGCACTTCAAAGGGTCAAGTGGAGAGATTTCATAGCACTCTCTTAGAAATTGTCAGATGCTTGAAATTGTAACGGAAGGTGGACGATGTTGTTCAGCTAATTCTTCAAGCAACTATAGAATATAATAGAAGGCTTCACTCGGTAACGAACAGGAAACCAATTGAGCTAGTTTATGCGAGCACTGATCTTGCTGCAGACATAGTTGGAAAACTAAGAAAGGCCCATCAGGAGCAGCTAATTCGAAATAATCCAGCTCGGCAAAATAGGGTGTTTGAGGTAGGTGACACGGTGCAGGTGAAATCCAACAAACGCTTAGGAGACAAGGTTACCCCACTATATGTAGAGAACACAGTTGAAGCTGATTTGGGAACCACCGTTCTAATAAAAGGGAAGGTGGTTCATAAGGATAATATTAGATAATTAATTCGCTTCACTGGCCTGTATTTCCTTTGAAATTTTGTTTTCACTTAACCGACGTTGAACATCGAAAGACTTATCTCAATAAATTTAGAAGTTGCCAAAGCAGATGTTAAATTAGCACAAAAATTAAATTAGCGGCGATTATGAAAAAAATTTCTGCGATAGACATTGAAGGTCAGCTACTTTAAATTACTTTTCAATCATTTAAGCATTTCCCTGGTCCATGCAGATAGATAGTTTTTCGAAATCTACGCCGTAGATTTCCATCCAGCATCATATACTGCGCCAAGCAAGGTGCGAACAACAGCTGAATAGTTCGTTCATGGCCATCTAAGATCGAGTCACTTACGCCTATAGCACGGAGTATCTCACGTCAAGAAAGTTCTGAACGTCTCTATGAACTTGTGTAGATCTGCCATTGGCTGTCACTCCAATGGAACAAGTCCTAGCAAATACGGAGGAGTAGTTAACAAGAGTCAACCGACTACTGCATTTTCTAACTCCCTAAACTGGAGCAATGCCCAATTTGCTGGGTTTCGTAGGTGTTACTCTTACTGTAAGAGTATCAACACTGCGACTAAAATACTCGAAGATAAGCGCCAGCGGTACACGGGACGATGATTAAAATAGGTGATAGAAAATATGGGTGCGTGGACCTAGCAAGACTAGTACTAGGTCTACGCACCCTTAGTCTGTAACAAGCGATTGTTTGAGACAGAATAAAATTGAGTAAAGCAACGCAAGTCATAGTCTGCACTTTATGCTGATCCAAAATGTTTCTATTTTGTCAACTCGTCCAGTGCGCTATTCCTAAATTGCTAAACTGCCCACTACAGCATGGTTTAGTCTACAAACACTTACTAGCTAGAATATTCACATTCTGTCATAAATGCGCTTGAACATAACCCTTTTGACTCGGTCAATCAAGAATTCTTACTCCATAAGCTTGATTTATGGATATCTTATCTTATGGGTATCTAAATATCTTTCTGGTAGAAATGTGTATGCTAATGGTGTCAATGCCGATAGTGTGTCAATTTTGTTACACGCCCCTATATTGGAAGTTTCAATGCAATCGAAAAAAATTTTCAGAGGTAAAATTTACATTGAAAACCCGCAAACAAAAGGTACGATAGCGCGATAACGCACACGTTCATTCACACGTGCATGCACACACACACACACATAAGAACAGTTTATGAAAACTACGAGATGACAAATCATAGTCCATACCCCGTTCGGCTATAATCTTTTTACTTCGCATTTGCCATTCATGGTGACTATAAACCGAACTTATACATATTCAGTCTCTTGGTATATGTATATTTATGATGGAGTGTACGAGATTTATATAGTTGTGCATATGAGTGTGTTTGATATTTTCATTTATTAAAAAGCTATATGCATTGTAGTATATCACTGACCACATAACTCATACCATCAGCTTCAGACTAGATTGATTAATAAATGTTCGAACTCCTTGTTAAGCATCACCAAAGTTAAGAACCACAGTTTAGAATTTGTGTGTAGTAAATAAACCAATGGCTTTTCAAATTTACTAATATGTTTTTGGATAGTTAAGAACCTAGTCCTCCTTACTCACTACCAGTATTAAGAATGTTAAGATAGCTTTGTATTACTCGCATTGGAGTGTAACAAATTAAAATACTAAAATTTTTTTGCTACGCGAGTATTAGTGAAAATTTAACAGTTGTGCTGTGCAAGTGCTTTTTGTTTTTACTGTACTGCTCTCTTCCATATCTGCTCTTTTAATAGTGCCGTTCGTTTCTAACAATATACTCGTGGTTGTTGCACACAGCTTATTATTTTGTAATAAAAATAAATAATATTGGATGGAAAAATTTTATGACCGCATCCCAACACAACAACTGCTGGCTATGCAAAACCATTGCACCTTTTAATTAGGGCTTGAACTAGAATAGGATAGAACTAGGATTAGCTGGTGCTGCCGTGGAGTCAAATCTAAGATACGAGCATTTATGTGACAGACAAGACTTGGATTTAATAATCTGGTACATAGCTTTAACAAGCTATTTGAGCAGTTTAACGCTCTGAACTCTTCAGAAGATTATGAATAAACCTCGAAAAATTGCATTTCATTAGCAATAGCTGCAATGGTCAGTCACCGGGAACCGGACACTTTTGTTACGTCGCGAGAGTTTTCCGATATTGCCTGTGATTATGCTGAGTCGTCTTAATCATGACATTGTGGCGTGATGCCAATTTTGGTTTAGCTTAAGCAGAGGAAACTACAATAGACGGAGTCACAGCCAACTACACATTTTATAGGGAAAACCGTGCTTCTCGAAGAGTCGGTGGAATCCTGGTATGCGGTAGACTATCTCAACGGAACTTTACGGAACTCTCATCGGTCATTTCATGTAATTGTGCAGGTCCTCCTGCCAAGTAGCAGCCAACAGTGCGACAGAATGCGTTAGAGATATTAAAGGAGAAGGAGCGAATCCAGCATGAAATGCAATTGGCAGTACAAAGCGATCGCGAGGACAAGCAAAGGGATAGCAAAAACCACGCGTTAAACACGACATAATGCGTAGCTTGCAATATTACATTAAGCCGAAGCAACAACAACAACAGATGCAAACATTATCAGCTCCACCAACTCCCTGTAATTAATAAATAATACTAATAATACCAGTCCCAACATAGCTCCAACATCAACCGGAGCTGCAACCGCATCGGCACCATTAACACCACAATGCATAAGCAGCAGCAGCAGCAAAAGCACCAGAATACCCATTAAACGTCAAGTGGGTGTAGATGTCAGTGGATCGCAATGCAAATGCAACATGCTCGTCGGAATATCAAGAAGTTTTCTTTGACAACGAATTCGCATCGTTCGAATCCGATCAGATTAACGTAAAGAAACCCCTCATCGCTATGCGCAATATCAATTTGGTTGTTATGGAGCCCACCACGGGTATCAAAGACATTGGCGATATGCTTTCAAGCTTTGGCACAAGAAGTCAGGCTTCCAATTTGCCTTCGCAAATATCTAAAGATTTAGTAATTTGATACTCGGGAAGATATCCCAAGCAAGAAATTATGCTTGGTTCTGTAGATGCTCTATCGGGATAGCCCAATTTAGATTAATCGACATACAAGAAAATAACATACTACATGATTTTTATTTTTATTGTTGTCAGAGCAATGGAAACGGGCAACTTTAATATAGAGAGACTGAAGGAGCAAGGTCCCTCAACATCAAACAGCATTGGAGCTGATCGTGTGATCGGGGTATGTCGCCTCGAACTGGGATTACTCGCATCGAACGTAGTTATTTCTAGATCGGAACAAACAACAAGTACCGATGACTGTTACGATTCTTCTTTGGAACTAATGAAATGACTTGAATTTAACCATCAATCCAGTGCGTTGTCTTTATAAGACATTGTTTTTTAAATTATTCCAATTACTTAATTTACCATAATTTAAACAATTGCTCCGATGATTACATCCCTTCTTTATTAACTTAAGTCTATTGAACATCCTTGGTCTTGTAAGTTTCACAACTAACTCTAAATATACACTATAAAAAGATTAAGAGTTCAAGTTTTTACACTCACTCTTTCAAGTTCTTACTCTTTCTTAATATATGAGTTGGAATTAATTTTTAACGAAGTTAGCTATATGTAATAAAAACTGTCTTGCGGTTATATAAAGGATCCTATCGTAGTAAAATCTGCTCCTACTTATCAACCATATTTTTCTTTCGAAGGTAATATGTATGGGAATTATCCCATTATTTTGAAAATTATTTCATACATAAGTTAATCAATTGAATCGTTTACACGACTTTTGGTCCAAGAATCTTTCTTTTGATAAATCTATCTTCATAAAATTGTCTGCGAAGATATTATCTGGATCATTTATTCAGAAGTATCGTTGCTAATTACATAAAAATCTGTAACTTTACAATTACACAAGTTATTCTACTATTTTACATTTGTGGGCTAATGGCCATGCCATCAATAACTGAAGAGACAATTTTTCTATTAATATAAAAGAATATGTGTGCCATTTGGAATATCTAGTTATTATGGCCTCTGAGGGCAAATGGGAGTTGTCATCCGAAAATTGGATAATCTTTATTAGCGAATGGACAGTAATCTAGATATAAAAACAGGCACTCACACAGATGAACCGACAGACAGTCGAACCGCGCTCAATCGACTAAAATTATGAATTGATTTTTTTATCCCCCTGAGTACAGGGTATAATACAAAATAATCTAAAAGTAATACACAATTTTAAAAATGATACGTTTTGTTTGCGATATCAAATTGGTGCACCGAAGCGAGCAAGAAAGAGGGATGTAAGAAACGGAGCAACAAATCCAATTAGACTAGTTACTCAAGCAACAAACTAAAGTTGCTTAATTATAAAGTATATAGTTAAACCACTAAGGCCTTTTAGCCATGATTGTGATACAAATAAAAAGCCAGGGTAGATCTTTCGGATTCAACTTCGTTTATAAGACACTCTTCAACAGTGCAGAATGGAATCACGCCTTAAACAGGCGTAAATAACGACTTGGCATTGACAAGAGTCAAGAGTGACATTTAGTGTGGACGAACAGCGAGGCTGCAGAGTTCCATAACTGAATTAGAGACCGTCCAGCACAAGCGACGTCGGCAGTCTGACCATCTCAGTTTGAGAGTGATTGGAATATATGCTGCTTCCGGCTTTTTTTCTCAGTTTGGGAGCATCGCTTTCAATAAGTTTGCAACAATAAGGAAGTGAACTTTCAGCAGTTGGTGAAAATCTGGATCAGTAAGCTCTATGTTGTCTGGAATGTTATAACTAGAAATGTTAAACTCAAAGCTGAGTTGGCAATCGGTAATTGAAAGATCCACAAATAGCGTGAAAAAGGTTGCGTACTCTGCGGACCGAGACTGAAGACCAATGAATACAGTTGTCACCTCTTTGATCACCGCCTGTTATTAGTAGAACTGTAGATGGCTTTTGCAGAGCTGGAGTTCCGACATGCCCAAGAACCGAAGATCCAAATAGATGCCCAGAGACTTCAAAACATGCGCAAATATCAATAACATCTTCTGTCTTGTGCTACTATACTTGACATGCTCCCTGAAACTTTAGTTGATAACGCAGCCATTGCTTGATGCACGCATTCCAGACGCTGGCATCGAGTGTCCAAGAAGTGGAAGAACTCATCAGTAGTGGGCACTTGGTCAACAGTTAAATTCTCTTCCCAGTTAGTGTATCTTTCGAACCTTTGCAGAAGCAGCTGAATACAGCATGCTATCTGTTCAGAACGTCCTAAAGCCTGTAACGCACGCATGTGAGAATTTACTTTGTCAGCATATATCCTAAAGTTGGTGGCTGTGGCAGGGACTACGGGTTGTTAATTTATTCATCACGTGAGCCTGGAAAACAAGTACCTTATTCCTAAAGCGCTACGAAGAGTTTCTTCAGTGTACTTTGAGCTGCAGACCTCTAAGACAAAATTAAAGATGCCGGAACTTCTTGTTAGGCTCTAGTTATGGATATTCATTCAAAAACGTTTTGAAGACCAACGAAAAGACTGCGTATTTCGTATATCCTCCAGAGAATGATGGAAGCTTATGCTCAGGCAACCGCATTTGATAAAACCTTTCGGAGGATTTACATGCCTGACCGGCCTCATAGTAGATGAAGCTGACGCATGCAAATGTTAATGCCTAAGATGATCACGATGTCTGCTTTTAAGTGACAAAATCAGCAAACGAAAACGGGCACCAAATTTCTTAGCGAGATACCCCAGTTCGATGCGAGATACCCTAGTTCGATGCGACATATCCCGATCGGCTCACACGAACAGCTTCCGACAAGTTCGATCTCTCAATGTGCGAACCTGTACTGACTTAATAGCGTTTGTACGTCGTCTAGGGCGGACGCTTCGTATAGAGCCCGCATGTTACTCTTATGATCGCAGGTAGCTTCTATTCTACTCTTATTATTCTATTCTCTCTCCCTTTTTGCTTCTGTCTGGCTTTTCATACGCAAGCATCAACGACAAATCCGCGAGAGAAAGAGTGAGAAAGAACACATTGTGCCATCCCTCACACCAACGCTGTTCGCTGTTGAGAGCTTGCTTCTTGTCTGCCTCTCTATTTCTAAGTTGCCCATTTTCATTGCTACACTCTCATCATCTTGTACGTACACATACTCGTCACTGTGTGTGTGGGTCCCCAGCCGAATTTCATATTTTTGGCTATTGCTGCTGTCCAAGCTCCGCAAAGTTTTTTCAACTACCTGCGACGGGTCGACCCATGCACTGCAAGACGGATTTTTACCCTGACTCTTTCATGCCAATTTGCTGTTTCTACCTGCGATCATAAGAGTAACATGCGGGCTGTATACGAAGCGTCCGCCCTAGACGACGTACAAATCGCTATTAAGTCAGTATAGGTTCGCACATTGAGAGATCGAACTTGTCGGGAGCTGTTCGTGTGAGCCGATCGGGGTATGTCGCATCGAACTGGGGTATGTTGCCGAACGTGACTGTGCTTGGCAACTCGCTTTGAATGTTGTAATTATTTCGTAAATTAATTGTACAAGAAGCACACGATTAAGGCACAAATAAACTTATTTAATTTCTTCTAATGTTTATGTAGACCGATTATTGTTTTTGCACTTTATTTATATTTCGCCTTCAAATGTTAAACCACTAAGTTTTTTTAACGGCAATTATGATATAAGTAAAAAGTCAGACACAAAAAGCGAGACTGCAAGTTCCTTAACAGCACATTGCCATCACACTGTGGCCATTACACTTTGACAGTTGTTGCATTCTTGTTGGGCCGGCTGAAGGGTTATCGATGATATCTTGGCTGGGTCGACGATATGGCTGGCGTTGCCATAAGTCTGGGACATCGATGACCCATGAAATTGAAAGTCACGCTCAGCTGATTGCTGGGTGGGAGTGTGTCAAGAAAAATCTGCAAGTGACTGCACGTGCCGGTGGGCGCCCGGTCAATTAAATTTAAATAAATGAAGACCGGGCGCTGACGACGAGGCCACGGTTGATGAGGAAGGCATAAAAAAATATGCAAATAATAAGCATGAGCTTTCAAATAAGCCAGGTAAGCGGAGTGAATTTAATAACAAAAAAAATTCGAAATGGTGAATTTTGTGGCAGCAGGCCGACGACCGGATCAGCTGAGTTTGAATTCAGGCGTCGGCCCATTTATTTGTGTAAATGGGAATATTTATGCGTTGCCACACACTCCGTGAGCCTGCGCTGGAGGTTTCGCCGTCGCCAACATAGTATGATGCCGCCTCGTCAACGTGGCATGGTTAATGTGAATGTTCGGGTGAGTCCGGCATATTTGGCGTCGCGTTAGCGGCGACATCAGCCCCGAGTCAGGCGCACCGATGGGTATGAAGCTACCTCCAGGCCCCCTGCTAAAATTTAGAATGAATTGTTAAATTCCAATAAAAGGGGTAAGAGAAGGCTGTGAAATCCAGGAATAGTCAGCTGTGACTTTCCTCAAAGGGCGATGGACCACAACATTCACGCTCTGGTCCATCGTATGGAAGGGTGGGCGCGTCTCTGGTCATCAACACCAGACCAGCAGTAATTCCACTCAGCTGTAGTTTTTTGTTTGCATGCATGCTTGTGTTTGTCACGATTTGTATTGTGTTGTTATCGATGTGTAGCGAACGAGACTGAACTTGTTCGGGATCTGATTACCAATCGGGGGCATTGGGACCCAGCAACCCATCCCTGGGTACACTGAGTTAGCTGAGGTTGCCCACCAGGAAATAATCGGTTCGTAAGACAGTGATCGAAATTTATGCTGCCTCTGACATCATTTATTATGCAAATTAAGTAATAATAATTTCCAGCAAAAATGGCATTATTAAAACACCTAACCGTAATTCAAATGGGTATGCAATTGTCGAGCAATCTCAACGTGCAAGTGACGGGCCCAATTGAATAGATTTATCTATTTATCCTGAGTTGGAATTCATATTTTTAATAGCGTCTGACACTCCTAGTGCTTTCTGTTACATAAAAATGCATATTTTCAATAGGTACATAGAATCACTGACCAATTAACATATAGATACCCCACTTCATATACTCGTTTGTTCACAAAAATTTCTTGCGAGGGGTCCCAGCTGAGGCTCAGCGTCGTACGCGAGCGGTCCCAGCAGAGGCTGAGCGTCGTCACGAAGTGTCTCATCAGAGCGGAAGGCAGCCGAACTCTTCGTTTCATTCTTACTTGGGCTGCTGCTGAGAGAGCATGAATTGCGCAAGAATGTACGCCTTTTAGAATCGTAAACAACAACAACTAATAAGCGAGAAAACATGATAGAGATCGCATATCGCCATGCTTCTCACACTCTTGTCATTGATGTTGTGAGCAACCCACCCCCGTTTCGTTTGCATACGATGTCCCATGATCTTTGTTTTGAGCTCGTGGGTATGCGTAGTTCACTGTCCAGACAGGCAACAGACAATACACGCATAGCTTCTTGTGCGTATACATATATTTACATGTATGTGTGATTTTCGTTTAGAAGGCTTTTTGAAGTCCGAAATTTTATTTTCGGCTTGCCAGAGACTTTTTTTCAAGCTTGTAAAGTTCTTCATTCGCTATAAAATAATATGTTTATATACAATTTGTATGCGATTATTATAAAAATAAATTTTTGATTGTTTATGTATAAAAACTATCACCCATTCAATAATAATGAAGCTATAAAATAGTAATTCAATTCGAATGACATTTGAAATTATAGTTGCGAATGAAGAACTTTACAAGCCACTCCCGTTTCATATAAGTATCGTCAATAATTTTCTGCTGTTATAATTGATAACATAGTTGGAACTCCTACCTGCCAAGCAATACCCGCAAGCACTTTCTCCATCTGGATGCTTTTCTCTCATATGAATCTCCAATGTCTCCTGATATTTATAATGCCAGTTGCACTGTGGACATTTTAGGGTTTTGCAGGAGTTGCGCGTTGACATCTGTACACCACTATTCAGACGTGCTGAATTTAATACAATTTCGCACCTATATTCATAAAAAGAAATTTAAGAGAACTGTCAGATATTCTTGTGTTACGCAATTAAACAAAATTCCAAATTTTACTCAACGTAATAGTATGATGGCTAATTAATAAATTTATTTAAAAGCAGAATTATTTCCTGTGAATTGTTATAATCTGCGAATATTAAATAAGAAATTCATTGTTACTTGGAAAGTCTTGTATATTAGAATTTTCTCTATTATCGCACTGTTATCTTAATAAAAAAAGCAGAAGTTGTATGTATTCATATATTATCCCTACGTTCAAATGTATATTTCATTCCATTATATATTTTTATGCCACATCGGAAGCCAATAATTTACTAAATTGTAACCATTTATTTATTAAGATTAATAAGATGAAGAGAGTGATAATAAAGGTTTTGTATGCTGGTGCTTTGAGTAAACTGGGACATTGTGAAATGTGGCACTGATTTAAATAATTTAATTAAGAACGTAAGTAGATAATTGTTTGAAATGAATACGGAATTCTCATTGTCAGAGGGAGACCCCCATAAAATAATACATTATGTAAATTTCGCCGCAATTTCAATCTTATTTATGCAAACATCTGCATATGTATGTACAAACAATTATTAATACAAGTATTCTTTCATTGCATATACGTACATATATTGGATTTATCAATACACTATACATAAATAAAATATATAGATATGTACACTGTGGGCAAAAATGTAAGGTTAATTTTGTAACTGTGATTTCGGGCTGAATCTTAATTTCTTGAGTTAGCAGGACTGTTAATGACATTTTGGGCAAATTTCAACTCAATGCCATTATCAGTAAATTAGTATTTACGTATTCAGTATTTACGCATGTGTTTACCAAAATACCAAGAGTGTTTTTTTTTTTGAATGTCTAATTTAACTGCAAAAGCTCGGTTGACTTCTGGCTATTCCCAAAACCACTCCGGGCGACGTGTTTCGAGTCTATTATGGAGATTAAATGTAACTTACAGAATGCGTGATTTCATTCAATGCTACAACAGCAACCAGCAATAGTCAGACTACTATGTGAGACCAGTGTGAGCGGGCATGGTGCTGTGTTCATGGTCTGTCTTCATGGTTAATCCTTGCGATCTCGGAATCTTCATCGCCTATGTACGTTTCCTCTGTATAATAATACCTCTGCACAGAGTATTAAGTCAACAAGTTCAACATTTACCGAACCTCCCTTATATTTATATTACTTTATCTTATCAAAAATTAGTATTTTAATCTTAGGTTTCTCAAAAACTATAAGAGCAAGAGATCCTTAATTTATTATACTATATGCCGATAGGATTTTTATTTTAATGCCACATCATTAGCTTACAACCAATTGCAAACTGTCACATTCACATTCTAATACATACAACTTTCCAAGTCACAATATTGCGTAAAATAAATAAACTCTTTATTACTGCGTGTTCTTAGAATAGAGGAATCATTTAAAAATGTTGATTGCGTGTACTAGACTATGACATACCCTTCAGCGACTTACTAAATTTTGTGCAGCGACCGCGGTAATTTGCTAATTATACCATAAGCTGATCAAGTTCATCTACCGTTTGATTAAAGTAGTTTTTGGAGTTAGTGCGGCTACAATGCCTAGAAGCTCGGAATTCAACAAATTTTCGATGCCACTCCCAATATGCACACAATTCGAAAAATTGAATAACTTAATAAGCATATTGCTCAATAAATGATGCTGATTAATTATTCTCCTACAACAATGTGGTTGATTAGAAACATTCATCGGAGTAAGCTAATGTCAATTTTCTTAACTTTTGTTTATTTTTTGGAGATTCAAAAGAATATATTCAAATAGAGAAATATTTAGATTCTTTAGATTCTTTTAGTTGCAACTACAAAATTTGCACAAATATGGCAAGCATTAATTTCTAACTCCCTAGATTCACAATTTAATGTTGCTTGTGGCTATCAAATTTAACTAATGAGATATTGTTTAGTGTCCCTTCACAATTATTCTAGCAAAGTTCATAGTCCAACAATAATTACTCAAATTACGCAATGCCTAGGGGAACTCTTTTGCATTTATAGCACGTATTTACCCTTTAGATGCAGCTAATTCTGCAGACACATTGTTAATTTTCCAAGCAAAGACAACCCTTGGAATTACGACTTCTATAACTGAGTACCCTGAGGCCCTCGCATATGTATATATTGTTGCTCACAATATTAGTTGAGTTGCCCTTTTCATATTATAAAAAAAAACTGAACACATATATTACGACTACAGAAATTATTTTTTTATTATTTATTGTCTAATAAATATATAATTGCTGAATTTTTTACAATATGCTTATAACATATTCCCATATTATCATAACATAGACAACTTACCGTGAGCAATCAACCCCTTGGGGACGTCCGTTGATATGATCAGAACAGGCTCCAATTGTAAAGCTTGAGGCAGCTGTGTTTCCCATTGAATTAGATGGGGAGACGGCAACAGGTGTTGGCAATGCGCAAATACTAGAATTCGGAGAAGGCTCAGGTTGTGCTTGAGATTGTGGAGTAGCCGGTGAAATAATCTGGTGATGAATATCGACCAACTCACAAGTCTTACAGTCGACACCTTTAGAATCTTTATGTTCTGAACAGTTTATCGGAAACGAATGTAGTTGTTGTTGCTTTTGCTGAAATTGCAAATGTTGCTGCAGAAAATCTGAAAGCAATTTGACGCCCCTGGCATTTTGTTCAGTCGCTAGTGCCGCTAATGATGCGTGGAAGGAGTTCAAATGTGGATGGGCTTGTGTTTCTGTCGGTGTGAAGACCCCGGATGTAGCAATCGCTTGATGCTGCTCCTGAATTGAAAGCATGTGACGTTGCAATATATCAGTAGTCGTTGATATACCTCCACTTTTACCCAAGTTAGAATGAGTAGAAGAAAGAAGCGAAACTAGAGAATCTGAGCCATATGTGGAAGCAGATACTGGGGCAACTGAACTACTTTCAGAGGAACCGTATTTAGTAATGGTCTTATCTCTACTTATACTATCAGTACATGATGTTTCCGGTTCCTCAAGAAGCGAATCATCTTTCCTGAGCATGTTTTCCGATATACCATCCAACTCCATCGCCATCGATGGTAATGTCAAGGGGGATGACTCTAGTGCTGGCGAACCGCATGATAATCTTGAAGGCAATGGCGTGTCCGAACTTAGTGTAGACGTTGGTAAAGATACAGTGTCCAATACTACTTTCAATGGATTATTAGATTGTACAATTGATGAATTTAAGGAACTAACTTTCAAATTTGACTTCACATCGACTAAGGGTGGAGGAAACGGAATATTGTTTATATCAGAGTTGTCTTCAACACAAAGAACGTTCTTTATAATATTACTATCGTCTTCTTTGTTATAATCGCTTTTAGATAATTGAGATTGCTTTGCATCATTACATTGTCGAACTGAACTTTCTCCAATCACAGCTTTATCGGTAGCATTATTGACCTCCAATGGCTGAAGGAATGAAATTTGTGGCTTTTCATCCATATTACGCTGTATAATAGCACTTGATAAATCTCGATTTAAGAGTTGTTCCTCGATATCCTTAAGATTGACACCGTGTTCTGTATTTGCATGCAAGCTAAATGAATTGACTGTACCAAACGATAACTTACAAATAAAACACATTAGAATCGGCTTATATTTGTATGAGCAAAAATATTGTGTTGGTTCCCGACAATGTGTACTTGCATCTTGGGCGGTCACAACTCTAAATGAATGGATTTTTGGGCTAGGTTGACAGTCTTCCAAAACTTTTGTTTTCTCTCCACCCAATCGTTGATTTAGCCGTGGAATTTCATCTTCCAAGGAGGAAGCTATATTTTTTGCATTCCCCTTATCTACATCAGACGGTAAAATATATGATATTATTGGTTTAGGAGAAACGTCTTCGAAAACTTTTGGATTTTCTGTTAAACTCGACACATTTGAGTTCCTTGCGTCTATTATAATAGCATTTCCGTCTAAACTGTATACAATTTTCCCATTGAAAGTTTGAACATCAGAACAGGACATTGGTGAGCCGTCATTTGCATTATTGACCAGCTGAAAGCGAAAAAAAAATACGGTTTAAAATGATACTGTTGTTGAGGGAAGTTGTTTATAGACCAGATGGTCAAAAATAACGATCTACTGATTAATAATGACACCTAGGTATAGGTGACCTATTTGTTTGACCCATATTTTCACCGGTAATATAAAAGAACTCTACAGAACCCTCCGTCACTACAATTCCTAACTGGTTTCAGCTGCCTGTGATTCAAGTGCAGCTTGAATCTTTGAGTTGTCAGCCAGAGAAGATCGCTGATGAAGGAGGGTATTTCTTCACGAAACAACTATTAGATCTACCCGCTACTGACTGGCTAAATATACAGCAAGTATATTTTTGTGAGTTTTGCAGTGTATGGCTACTTTGTTTGCCGAAGAGCTTTAACTAGCCAAAACAAGCTTTTATACATAAATTTATTAGAACAAATTATTAAGACAATTAATCTGAAACTAAATTAAAATATACAAAAATAACTGAAAAAATTTTGCACTCCATTACAAATAATGAAATGTTACAATTACGATTAATAAAAATGTATAACATTTTTGCGAATTATCGTTTTCTCTCAAAGGGTTGAAATATCGGGACAGAACTGTACTTACATACATATGTATATTCTGCATGTAAATAAGAAAAAAGGAAGTTATTATCAAAACGAATTTGCATTGCAGCAGCGCATGAGACTGCTCTATGCAATGACGCATTTACATGCCATTTCCTATGCACCTGGACATCGGGTATTTCATAACAGAGCCCTTTTTTCAAAGTAGATCTTATCAGGGTTTGAAAAATAGTCAGCGCTAACATCTGCTACGCCTTGGTTTTTCAGAATATGCTCAGCAGCAGCAACAGCACATAGCATAGAACTAAAGTTGGATCATTGCGCAATTCGTAATATTATATGACTGTCGCCCGAATGAAATTTCTGACTACTGGCTTTTTAACTGCTGTGCTGTTAAGGCGACTGTCGATCGACAGAAAAAATTTCCACCTTCGTATTTAGCAAGTATCGGCAGCAACAGCCTTCGATAGCACAACCACTTTCTGTTAGGTAGGCAAAAAATTCTGGTAATTTACAGCGATAGCACAACCACTTTCTGTTAGGTAGGCTAAAAATTTTGGTAATTTACAGCGATAGCACAACCAATTTTTTTTTTCTTTCGATCGACAGTCGCCTCAACAGCACAGCAGTTAAACAGCCAGTCGCCAGAAATTTCATTCGGGCGACAGTAGACACACGACTGCCGACTGCTGCTGTTGAGCTTTACGAAGCAGTCATTCGGCAGCTAACATATGAAGTGTGACGAAAATTCGGACATGAGAAACGACGAAAAAGACGACTATTAATATTTGCTGATAGTTTTTCAAACCCTGGATCTTATTGTTTTGACGGTATTTTGGATTGTCAATAGTTCTGATTATACAATTAGGGGAATACATGTATATTTATTTTGTATGTGTACATGTATTCCTGAGTTTGTTTGGATCTCATTGAGTTCCAAACATTTTTTGGTTGTCAGAGATTTTTGTAAAAGAAGATTGAAACATAATAACAATTTGAAATGTAGGTTATTGTTACTGGATGTCTGATCAGAGGCGTTGTTTAAGTATTATACATATTTACTATAATAAATAAAACAAAAGAATTTTGTATCAACAGGTCAACAATACATATATGTACATGTATGTACATACATGTATGTATGTATGTACTTGTGACTGTATTTCGATTTAAGCTCCACAAGTAAAAATTACTTATATTACAATTGTTCCTTTTAATGGCAGAACATATGTACATACATTGACATTGGTTATTTTAATAAATATATATATAGATAATAACATAAAATCCGAAGGAACAACTGAGCCTAATACACCCAGTCAGTCAAGAGCAGAGACAAAGTCAAATGTCTGTCAGATGGTGGTGGTTGATATAGCATGGAATTTGTGTGTGGGAGAGCTGCACAAGCAGAAAACGGAATGAATATAAACCAGTTAACGAATATGAAAAGAGATAACAACCGCTGCATACGAAGAAATTAAGCCATAGGAACCAGGTGAAGTCAAGTTTAAATTGTACACTGGAAAACACTTTAGAGAAATTAATAAAAGCACTTCAACATAACCTTAAGTGTGATTGGTTTAACTTTTGGTAAATTATAACAAAATTTTTTTTTTTCTTATTTTAAAAATATTTAAAATATAAATTCTGCATATTTTTTTTAAGGAAAGAGACATTTCGAACAGTGTATATGCATATTCTCAAAACACCGCGACCGACACACACACACCTACTAAAGAGTGAAACGTTTCCTTCTAGCAATTATAAAAAGAGCTTCAAACCAGAACATTTATTTGCCTTTTCAAGCAAGAAATGAATAAATATAACTTTGAAAGATAAAATGAATTGACTTTCTAGATCATTGTTATGAGAATTGGTATATATTTTATGATATTCGTTTGTTTATTGGACTCTTAAACTACATAACGGTGCATTGTTATAACTAAAAATGATGAAAGATAAGTGCCAATTGATAATTGTAAATATGCAAAATGTTTCGTCAATTGTCCTTGTTTGTTCGTTCTGCTGAAAGAATATTAGCTAGCATTCGACATTTATATGTACATTTGTTAATATTATGTCATTATATGAATTAGACTTTTGTGGGCAAATTGAAATATTTATGCCACCCATGAATTTACTTATTTCTTCGAATTAATAAAAAAAAAAACAAATCTAAATCTATGTTATAAATGAAAAGTTACTATATCTATTACTTAAAACACTGTAAATATAAAATATAAGTAAGAAAGTGATTATTTATTTCATATTTCGATGGCATTAAATTAATAACTCAACGGTAGTTATTAATTTAATGCCATCGAAATATGAAATAAATAATTAAAATTTAAGCCCATATATTATTTTTATGGATATCTGAAAAGTAGGTAAACATTAGGTAGTCATTTATAAAGTTAATGGAAACCTAAAATGCATAACACACTGAGCGACTGTGAAAAGTGATGGATACACACCCTGTATCGCAATGCATACTTTAAGAGAATCTCAATACCTTTCCCTAAAAAATACACAATACAAAAAATAATATACATATATTCTTACTTGGGTGTGTGTACGGATTTACTCAGAAAACTCCTTTGTTCTCATTTTTAAGAATAAAAAGGTTGCAAAGAAGTAAAAACAAAAGTGTCACTTGCCGATTTTGGTATTGAGTTTGCATTGTTTTCTTTTCGAGTGACATGATATTTTTAAAGGTGGTATATCTGCACCCAAATACACATACATGTGTATATATGTATATTATACTCACTTATATACATATGCAACAAAATGATATTACATTTTCTTAATATTTGTTTATAATAAAAATATAATTACAATAATAATTAATTCAAATAAATCAAATAAGTCCTTTCCGTCTGTTTGAGTGCCTGATCCTCAGAGTTTATGGAAGATGGATACTCCAAAATTTTCATTTAGGCTCCTGTATACCATACATTGATCCCTTTTCGTCCATAATAAAAATCTTTTTAACCGCCAGAAACAATTTTAGTGAGAAGCTCTAGGTTTGGCACACAGAAGCTGCAATGCAGGAATTGCAGTTTACATATTTTTGATATAATGTCCACTAATATTACGAATTGAAAAAAGGAAGACTAACTTTGTAGTTTTTTATTATTGTAAAATAAAAAATATTGATTTCTGCGATTAGTTTGCGAGAAAAAAAATACCAAATGTTAAGCGTCTAAGTCCACCTTCTAAGTAAAAGAATTACTGATCTACTTTGAGAAATATTTTCTTTCATATTTTTTTACATATGTTAACCGACTTGTTCAAAGTCTACGCGTTTCATTTAAATATGTACATATGCATATTTAGTCTGTTGACAGTTGCTTTTATAAAGTAATAAAAATTAGGTAAATTCAAGTAAAAGTCTTAAATTTTTAAGTTTTAATCTATTTTATTAGGAAAGGACATTTTTGAATGAATAGCAAATACTGCAAGTCTCTAATTTTCATGCATTTTCTGACTTTCAGTTTGAAAGAAAGATTGCAATTTGAAAGAAAGAAATAAACAATATAAAAATTAATATTTATCAATAAGGTAAAACTTATTAATTTGGAGGTTGCTTCGTTTTTCTAAATTTGACATTAGTGTCAATTCCTGAGTGATGCTCTGCATGAGCATAAATCGTTATGATTAGTACCATGACATTTTTCTTATCACAATTGTATTGTCCAATTAATCCCTGACTAAGAAATGTGCACTTTGAACAAGTTTACCTGAAATTGCAGAATGTCTTTAATTCTACTGTATATTTAAATTATGAAGAACAAAACAGAATAAGTATGTACACTTGGTTCGATCGTGTGTAACAGGGAGGGACCATTTCTGACCTAGGGAGTAAATTCTTATATTCTCATAGACTATGATAACAAATGCTGAATTTGTATATAAATTTTTGGGTGCCACGACCATTACGTCCACAAATCAAATAATGTAATTAATATAAGTCAACCTACGATTTTATGACTTTAGCAGTTAAATTCCTGTATACATTGTAGAGATAATTAATTTCGTTTCGTATGTATGTATATACACTGCTATATAATACGTACTATATAATACGTTCATGATCTCAGGGCAGGAATTTATCTATAATTCGTAAGTCAGTATTCCGACTAAAATTTTTTTTTAATTCTTAAATCCATGATATTTTATAGTTCAGCTGAATAGGTTCATCCTTAACAAAAAATAAAATTATGTAAGTAACTTTGGACACATTTTTCGCCCCTAACTTTATAAGTAATTTTTAACTTTCTAAAGTAATAACTTTTAATAAGTGGTGTACAAGCTTTGCAGGTGAATATTTATAATTAATTATGCAATTGTCACAGTTATCGATTGAAATTTTGGGCAAGATTAATATTCCCTGCGAGTTTTAATGGGCGCAAGGCATAAAAACGACTATACAATTTTCTGAGAATGTAAAAGCTGTGCTTTTCAATTCATACAAAAAATCATTTAAACCAATTAGCAAGTAAGTCGATTTCTGCTGCTTGATGTATAATTCGGAACACTGCATAGTCTATGAATACCAAAGTTATATAAATATGCTTGTGTACATACATACATATGTATGTACACACATAAATACATATGATTGTAGTAACAGATCTTCGGAAAAATCAACGGCAGTTTAATATTTAGTGCTCGAGATTTAAGGAAAAAAAATTTTAATTATGGTTTGAGGATAAAAATGACCGTAGCACACCATAGTTACACGCACACAATAATACAAATCAACCCCTAAATTCCAGTTTTTTTCTTTTTCTCAGAGACTATAAAAACTAGAAGCTCTACATTTGAGACGCTCCCGTTCTTTTCCATGCCCATTACGCCCACAAATTGAATAAATCGAATAATTTGAGTAGCTGAAATGGTCTAACTTTTAAGTATTTGGAACTACATTTCCGAATAAATAAAACAGAAAACGTCATCATCACTTTTTTATTGTAATAAGTCTATTGTTATTAACAATTCATCAGGTAACAAGCGGCAAACGGACGTAGAAGATGGTATGTACATATATACAAACATTCACATTTGGGGACATGTGCATATGGGGTTCCTCATAGTCGAGTCCGTTCAACTATATATAACGTTGTTACTTATATCTGTGTAAATATGACCAAGGACTCCAAGAAAAATTGTGAGCCCACGTCTCGTCCCTGTCAATTCAATTAGTACGCATCAAGCGTCAAGGGTAAAAAATGTAACAGTATATTAATTAATATACAATTTACCCCTAGTGTAAGTTCAACATGCATTCTTATTGGCCTCCGTTAATGCATTGCATATTTTTTAGAATATTTGTAGATATACATATATACACATACATATGTATGTATGAATGTAATTGCGTATAAAATTGTTATTAAGTGTAAATCAAGGTACATTCATACATATATTTAATTGAAACATTCGTAGTTCTATTATCAGAGGCATGGTGTATATGATTATATAAATGTATTTATGAAGAATATCTTGTTGATGGGTAACCCAAAATATATGGCTTTGGAAAATAATAATTAAGTCGGTTTGTTGATGTTTCGATGAAGTTGAGTGAGGGGGGTCTTTTGAAACAAACTGGCGCGGGCGCACAATCCACCAATCAGATCGTACAATGGGGATGATGCAGCCAGTGTATATTCTGTATATGGAATTTTTGCATGTGTGTGTTACATTCACACAAAAATATATTATATATTTACACATATGTATTTGTATGTACATACATACATATGTATGCTAGCGCTAATAAATCTTCATGTATTATATAGAATATATTTGTGAAGGATTGCACAAGAAATTAATGTGTACGCATGTTTACATACACATACATATGTATGTATGTAGATGGTTTTGTTCACATTTATAACCAATCGTATCCTTACGAAATTTTAATTTCAACTGAAACTGTACCGATACGCAAGCAATTACTAAAATAACTGAATACCCCAAGGTGGACCGCGGGGAGTAAAATGTCAATTGGCAAAAGTGTAATATTCAGATTTTTTGCGAGACTGCGTCGGAGTTTCAGCCACGCCTATCCCTCTCACTAGTGAATAATCGTCTTCTCCAGTCACAAAAAATTCCTCCCTTTCTTGACGTTTCGTAGGCTTTGGCACAAGCATCATAACCCGACCGTGAGAGAAACGGAGAAGAGTAGTGTCGGAACAAACATTAATAGAACAGCAGCAACAGCACTGCTAAAAAAAAAAGAAAAAACGAAAAAGAAAACAAAGCAAAGAGCAGTAGTACACTGTCTTTCCCACTTAGCACACCCATCACGCTCACGCCCATTCGTTGCACTGTATATTATTGCAATAAGAGAACGAAGCATGAGCTGAAAAATGTCTGAGAGCTCAACAGAGCGCAATAGAGAGAGACCAAGAAAGAGATAGACATGGGAATGAGAGAATATTTTAATTATTGTTGGAAACAGAAAAAGAGAAGAGAGCAACTGTTAAAGAGTAGCTTTTTGTTATTGGCTTCCTTATTAAATCTAATGTTAATTTTTAAAACACAAAGGTAATCCTTTCATAATTTTCTTGTAAATCAAAAAAGTATATTATATATGTATATTCCATATAGTATGAACATTCTACATGATTATGTATATGTACTTGCACACATACATTAGATTACATTTAGGGTGGCGTTCATTGAAACCGTGGCTGCATTTCTCCTGTTTCCCGAACATTCATATGTACATATGTACCTACATCACATGCAGACATACACGGTATGTATGCATAAATATCTATGCATCTATCTTTACATATGTAGATAATACATATGTACATATTACATATATTTCTCAACATTACCTAGGAATCCCACATTGCTGGCATAAATAGAATGTAAATAAATAATTTATATGTAAATAAATTGACTATGCCGTTTTTGGTTGCCCTCCCTCTAGCATTCAGACGAACCCAAACACTTTTAACACTGTCTTTTATAGCAACACAGCAATATACACAATCTTCAAACCTCTAAGTATTGGGTATTTCTTATTTATGATTATTTATGTATTGTTTTACAATATTTGAACTCATAGCTAAAAATAAATCTAATTAATTTGTGTAAAAGATAATGCATATGACTTAGGATAAAGGACTCGATGCATACATTTCTGTCTAGACCTACAAACCTATGTTATCTACAATAGCTCGATATTTTGTGTGGTTATTATACGCTCAAATCACTTTTAGTTAAATTTTTAAATTACTGTAACAAAAATGAAAAAATGATTCTTTCAAACTTGTGTGCATGTATTGGAGAAGGAGTCGATTTTTGAACCCATTTAAAAAATTTTATGGACACTACGCCCCGTTTGCCCAAAATTGGAAAACAAAATTTATAAATGAATAGGTTTTGAGAAACATACCCATTTACATTCGCTCATATGAAGTTGTATAAAGACAAATTTTTGGTGGGCATGGGCACATGGTATCTAATGGTCGAGCTCGTTTGACTATAACGCCCTTACCTGATTTCGATTTGTGGACGTGACACGAAAACTTACAAAAAGAATTAAAAATTTCTCCAATTGATTTCGAAGAACATGTGTGCCAAATTTCTATTGCGTGCAAAACAAGTCGTTACATAAAAAAAAAAAATTAAATATAATTAAAAATTAATTTGACCAGCGCATGGTATACAGGAATCAAAATACCTAAGTTAGAATCTGTATTTTTAATAGTGAGAACCCGGCACTGGGGCCGGATATGATTGTATTGTATTGATTATCTATTTCTTGAGTTAGTTAGAATACATACAGTTTTTTCTCTCTTTGCAAAAAGCACCGGGAATAATGAATATAAAAACATTGGGTAGCAACAAGTTTATATGCATATGTTTAAACGTATGTATGTATGTATGTATATTACGTACATGATCAATTCTATACAGTACTAATTTGTATGTTGTAAACTTAACTAGATACAGGGAATCTCATAGTCGAGATAATTTATTTATTTACTCAATTTCATTTTTTTTTATGTTTTTAGTGCATAACTTAGTAATTAAAATAATTTGTCATCCGGTAATGCCAAATTACAAAATCAAATTGTAACCAGTATTGCTACCGCATTGAGATGTATGTGTATACATATGTATATGTATAGATAAGAATGTACATAGATAGGTACACAAATACATTCATATGTTGAACAATACGTTTGATCCGTTACATCCAGCTATATAAAATTTTAATTCAATACATTATATGAGAAAAATAAACACTTACATTAGCATGTATGTACATATGTAGACCAGTCAAATGTAACATCAGTAACACCTAACAGCGACCAAAAATAACTAAAGCTTATGTATGTGTAGGAGAAGCAAGAGAGAATAGCTTATGAGCATATAGCGGCAGAAGAGGCAACAGAGTCAATAAATAGCATATGCTTAGTGGTATGGGCGGTAAGAGGACAACCGGTAGGGCCGCCCGAAGAGCGACAACCAATCAAGACGCGAGGTTGAATTGTCGCCACGCACTGTTGCTCTACTCTCTCATGTGATGACAATGACCGTGAGTCTACTTGGGGACGGGCCACTCCAGCATCTGGAGAGACTTAAAGAGCGCACATGAGCATAGCTAAAATACTCTCTTAATACCGAGCATGTCATTATTCGTGTTGGCATTGTTTTTGTAACGATGCCCGTTTCTCCACTGCCACTCGACAGAGGAATTGACAATGGTCTGCGTTTTATTAATAAACTTAAAATAAGCCCAGCTTAAACAACTCAGCAACTTTATAATGTAATGTATATATATATATATATATATATATATATATATATATATATATATATATATATATATATATATATATATATATATATATATATATATGTATGTATGTATATAATGTATATAGCAACTTTTATGTGTGTGTGTGTGTCTGCCTCGTCATTGGCTAATTAGACTTCGTATTAATTATCTTTATGAAAGGGTGATTACGCTTTGTTGCCCCAAGTTCCAAAATCATTTTAATTGGTTACATCAAGCTCTTATGCTACTATTTTTATTCGTTAAAGGAATAGAACAAAAAAAATTGTTCTCAAATCTACTTACAATTATATACAAGCGAGCTCTTATGAAAATACATACATGCATGTATACAACTACTTACCAAGTTGGAGTTAAGCCATCTACTAACAGTACATAGGTTTAGGCTCAAATTTGTATATAACTGGAATATGCTATTAGATATCCTATTGTCTCCAGTTAGCTTCGATTTGATTATTTAAGAACTTCATTTGATAATCAGATCCTAATTTAATTATATTTATTTGAAGTTTATTTGTGAGTTCTTTGAAACTGTTTTATATGTCAACAGTATTTTTTGTGCCGCATTCGTTTTGTTTTTACTGATTAATTCTTAAGTGTTATAGGAACTTTGAATCGAAGGAGTAGTCTAATGAGCAGAAACTAGAAAAATAAAATCCAGTGGTAAATTATATATTACATACGTTTATGTATTTGTGTTTTCTAAAAATTCTATAATAACATACATAGTTCATACGAGCATACATACTTAATTATACATACATACATTCCTACATGTGTGTGACAGAAGCCAATGTGAATTATAGAAACATCATTGGGGCTTATGACGGATAAATAAAAAAAGTCGAATGAAATCAATATTGTTGCCAAAGTGCTAAACCGCTTTTATGAAAATTGCAACCTATTTTGTTTTATATGAAACTTATACAAATACCAGACATGCAGCTTTCGATATACGAAACAATTTTAAAATAAAAAAAAATATATTTCGAAATCGTAATTTAAATTTTGACTCAGAATGAACAATGTTTGTCTGCCTAACCGTCTGATAAATATAGGCAACTTCAAATAATTTAAAATAAACTGAAATTCTAACGTCGTGTTCGTATTCAAAAAGAATTATTGGATTTAGAGAATGTACAATTATTTACATACATATATATGTATATGTATGTACCTGTCATATACAATTTAATAATTCATTTTTAATTTACAACGGATACATACATATGTCCATATGTATTGCATGTATGTATATGTATTTGTTTCCATCGATTTAATTTGCCAATATTTTTTTTTGAACTCGTGTGTGACATTCATATCTACAATATAGATATATGTATGTATGTACATATATGTATGTATATAATATCAACACTTTACTGCAGGCTATAGCGATAGACGGTTGTCTCTTTTTATTAAAAGCTTGCATACATGCATTTGCATAGTCACATTTACTCGCAGACACCCTCGCAATTGTATTCGCAGCACACCTATGTATTAGTACATATGCACAGCACATGCATTTGCATGTACACATGCGTCTGTATTTACTTCTTCGATAAACCACGTGCCACATTAGCCGGAGAGCGCACTTAAAATCACGGTTGTCTCACCCTTTCATTCACTAATAATCTTTCTCACTCACTTTGTTTCACTATCTATCTCTTTTATTCGAGTGAGTACGAGTACTCGGCGTCTATCTACCTCTTTATCACTCTTTATCTCTCTCTCTCTCTGTCTCTCTCTCACTTTCTGTCTCTCTCACTTTCTGTCTCTCTCTCTCTCTGTCTCGCTTTCTGTCTCTGTTACTCCGTCTCATCTCTATCACTCACTCAGACTGCCTCTCTTTTTGTAGCACACTCACGCACATTTGATACTTTTACATTTTTATATAGCACTGTAGCATTGGCAGTATCCTGCACCCGCTAATTTTATTGAAAAAATAATTGTAAAGGATCGGTTGGTTCTTTGTTTCATGTAGGCTCCATCACTACTCACGTCCTCACTCATGTATGGATGCGTAGAATACTAAATTTTTAATTTGTATTCCTTTCATACGTTTGGTTTAATTTCATACATTTTTTGCACTTTTTATATTTAGGTGAATGAGAACGGCTTTATTTAAATTTTCACATTGAAATTATTATTATAGGTTGTTACGCTGAAACTATAACTAACACGCGATTTGTTAATCTATGAACATGTCCAGAATGTGCAGACGTATTGCTCAAGCTTGAAAGTAATTCAGAATTGTTTTGAAATTTTAATAACAGAAGCGTTAAAAGTTGTGCTTTATTATTAATTGTAAGTTATATTTTATGTTTGATTCACATTTTGTCGCCTAAAGTAACGCGCAATTATTCCATTAGTGTATGTTCATTTAATTAAAATCGTCTTATCACATTTTATGATAGATCTAAAAATGAATCTCGGTTTGATCTCACATAAATTTCAAAAGCATCATGGCTTTAACTTTCTATTCATTAATCAAATTGAAGTATTTAGGTTATTTTATAGTATTCTATGTAACCACATACAATACTACTTATAGTAATGAAACTACTTAACAGTAATATTTTAATAAAATGCATATTTATACTTTATGATTAGATGCACAAATGTCCGGTGCACTTCGAAACCGTGAACCTATTCGCTTCCACCGTCGATTTCATACTACCGTTCGAATCTGTATCATAACTTCTTTGTATCTCCAAGTTAGTTTTTCACCCCAAAAAACAAACGATGTTCTCACTGCATGTCAGAATCAGAGAGAGAGAGGGAGAGAGAGAGAGAGAGAGAGAGAGAGAGAGAGAGAGAGAGAGAGAGAGAGAGAGAGAGAGAGAGAGACAGAGAGAGAGGTAGAGAGAAACAGAGGCGAAGAGGAAGAGAGAATAAAAGTTACTCGGGATGCGGTGAGTAGCCCAATATATTATACCCGACAAAAGAGAGAACAGTAAGAGCGCGGAATATCTAAAGAGAGAGTCCGGCTGACTGAATATAAAAACTTGTAGCGCGTCAAAATCTGGGAGAGTTGGTAATGGGGTAATTATTTATGCTCAGAGTGGTAATTAGGCTGGAATGAGACAAAATATATAATAAAACAGAGTACCAATAGCAATTTTGCGTAAGGGAGTCTGATAGCCTGCATCTTTGCTTATTCGTTTTGAGTATCTAAGTGTATGGTTACACTTTCAAAGATATGTACATATGCACAGCTTAGTAAATTTTCTGTTAGTGTGGGTGAGAACAGACAACAGCAATCATTGTTCATTATGTTGGTTAACTACCGCCGGATGTTCTATTTACGTTTGTATGCGTGACGACTTGCTTGGTTACTGTTCTATAATATGTACATACATACATATATATATATACATACATATGTTTCCAAAATTATAGGTGCGCCAATTGATAGTTTTTAAATTATATTTAATTCTTAATAAAATCTTAAATTCAATTTCATTTATTATTCAATTTTTATACATACATGTGATACACTTTAACTTCTTTAATTATTATTATTTCCAAAAATAACTCTAGTGAAGTGGCATTTACATTTGCTTACAATATCGCCCTCTGTAATGAACACTTTCGTTCAACACATATGTATATATGTACATATGTACATACATATGTATGTATTGTTCGTTAGAGAAAGTCCGATTAAGATTTCCATTGGAGTCGTTTAAGCATCAGAAAAATATTTTTTATGGTATAAAAAAATGTTATATCAGGATTAACTATCTTTTCAGATTTCTTATAATTGTTTTGATTTTCACCGCTTGCTGTCTAGACCGTATATGTACATATGTATGTACATACAAGATTGATTTCATGTACTTAGCTAAGACTAGACACTTTATTTTCATATTATTGTTTGACGAATATATTAACGCGATGGAAATTTTGTAATAGCTTATTTATTTGTCTGAGCGTGTACTACTTAATGAGTCGAATGTACAGACATACTTACGATTGTTATATACTTTACTATATGATAACTTATTATAAAGCCATTTTAAAGTTTTTTGTGAAGCTGGTACTGTTGTACTCTACTATTCAATCCTGAACCCTTTACTCAGGATCGATAAAAAAGGAAATAAACTCAGACAGAGAAGGGGCGATCTCCTTTACAATCTGCACCTAGAATAATAAAATGTTAGGATATAGAATAGAGATGTTAATTGAGACCTATCCTGTCCTTCAGAATATATGTATATATTGGATACGGATCCATGTCCCTGCTACGCACATTACGATTCAAATGTAATTCTTTTACTATTGATTAAAAATCATAGGGCCTAATAAAATAATATTGATCATTAGTTTCTGAGACACAGGTATTACCCAGAGAGACGGACTCAATTAATTAATCTTGGCAGATGAATGGAGTTGAAAGTCGTCGAGCGCACAAGACTGTGTTTTCCCTGAGACCTTCGCATCGCTGGATATGAAACTGCAGAAAAATGGATCAAATCTCACCTTCTCATGAGTGGGTACTGGATAAATCATTGACATTAGCTTCTCAAGTCCCTCTATGCTGAGTGGAGTATAATGGACTGTTATATTGGAAAATATTATAGGGCGATATGAAATATAATGAAATCATAAAGGCATTACAGAGGTCTTGTAAACAAAGTATGCAAGCCAGAAAGAATTGCCGCATGCATCGTGCTCCTACTAACTGATGTTATGAAGAAATTGCTGCTGCATGATTCATCTGTATGATAACTTACAAACGGAGAGATTCCGTGGAACCTCGTTGTTTCAGGAGTAACAGATAGGACGGCGCGAGGAACTCTTAAAAAAAAGCTAGAGTAAGTGGAGCTTAATGATTCTGCCTATCATGATCCTTGTGGTAAGGCATACAAAAAAGTAGCGCCGGCCCAATCGAATAACCAGTAAACCAATTCAGTTTGCGTAATAAATCGACTGTTGACGCTATATCAAAAGTTACAAAAGCTGCGGTAAACGCAATACCAGACTCCAACTCGATGTGAAGAATACCTTAACACGGCAAGACCAAATAATAAAATGGAAGCGCACGTAGAATTCGAGGTCCCTCCATACCCGTTACGAATGGTGAACAGATATTTTAACAGAAGGCAACTCCTTGACGACCCAAGGAACATATCAACTCTATGCCAACACATACGAAAAGAAGCGGAAGGAAAAGACGATGCGCCAGTATAGATTTCATAATTTTGGGTCAGAATACATATATTCTAAAGGTGTAGAGAATTCTTTTTACAGTTACGGTATCAGCAACACTTGAAGCTTAATTACCGTGTGCCAGATCTTTCGATTTATAAAGCTGTGTATGTAAGCATACGTCAAGGGATTTTTATGTAAATTTGTTTCATCAATAACTTATCCCCTTGCGATACAATTTACAATATATAAGATCTATACAAATTTTATAAAAATTTGTTGCTTATCGATCTTTTTAATAAAAAGGCGAAGTATTATATTTGTTAGTAAATGCAGAATGTGAAACCGAGCAAAACTTTCACTCTTTGATTCTAAATAGTACGTCTTGCGTCATTTAAGACGTCATTTAAGTCATTTAAGTACGTCATTCATTTAAGATTTTTAGTTTAAAAATATCATAAATCGATTGGTTTTGATATAACAATAATAAAATAATACTATGGATAATAATAATAAGATAAATAATTATAATGATAATCTTGATCTAAGGATCAACACTTCACATTCTTTTTCAAATAATAAATTTTAATATATATTATATTATATTATATTATAATATTATAATATTGGCAGAACTTAATAGGTAGGAGGCTTTATTGATTCTGATGTATACATTATTTAATAATATAAAGCTGGTCTATTGGCAGGTACAGTAAAGCTCCAACAATTGACATTATTTTTTCGTGTTTGATACGCAAGTCAGTTTTAGTAACCAACGCACTGTGGTTGGGCTTTTATGGCTAAAAAGGCCAAAAATACTTCCAGTTGTAATTTGCTAAAAAGCATTGACACCAACAAAAAATCAAATCCCACACATCAACTATAAAATTAATATTTCCTTAGTATGCTTCGCATTTGACTACCTAGCAAACCTTTGATATATACATATATATTTATAAAATATGTACGCAGCAAGTTCTGTTCGTTTTGGTGGCGGAACATCAACTGAATCGTCACGCACATTCTAACCATTTCACAATTTTTGACAGACCATAATGCCAACTCTTTTCTACGCCCATACGAACAGACCTTACTCAGCAGCAAAGGATGTCTCTTTACCTCAGCCGCTGTGCGTTCTGAGAACCGTTAGCGACATCGCGTCGCCACTTACAAATGTACTCGCCTCTACAATGATCTTTACCGTTAGCGACATCGTGTCGCCACTCACAAATGTACTCGCCTCTACAATGATCTTTACCGTTAGCGACATCGTGTCGCCTCTCAAAACGTGTCACAATGGTCAAACTACCCATTCTATGCTACACATATACAGTGGGCTAATTTACCATTCTACGACACGGCCTTCCTGACAAATGACACGCCCTTGTGTGTTAGATCTAGGACAAGATTCTCTCAGTTATCTTCAACTTGTTGTTTTTATTATCCATTCACATCATTAATTTTTATTCTTATAAAGTTTAAATATTTATATAAACATTCAAATTGGTTTTACAATACTATCACATAAACTTTTTCGTAACATTTTCCTATTTAATCAAATTTAACAATTCTTTTCTGTATTTTCATTATGATGTGTAATTATTCTTTCCGATCCCCGCCATAACAAACCCTTCTGTCATGGTGCGATCATCACTGACCTCCGCCACAGCAAGTCCACTGCTATGGTGCGGTCTCTACTGACTCCCGCCATAACAAGTCCTTCTGTTATGGTGGAGTCTTCACTGACCCCCGCCAAGTCCATCTGCTATGGTGCGGTCTCTACATTCCCTCTTGGGATTCCAAGGCAACTGCTGTACCTTCTTTATTTCTATATCTCATTTGAGGGTCCGATGCTTCTCCTCTTGAGTCATCTAATTCTTCACCAATCTCTGTAGTTAATTCTTTATTGGGCAATGCCCTCAAAAACTCATGTGCATACTTATAAGTCCTTTAGCTTGTTAAAGACTTATAAACATATCTATCGCCATCTAGTTCTTTGATTATTTCGAACGGACCTTTAAATTTTGGATCAAGGTTAGTTTGGTGACGCTCTTCGTTTTTAGTAACACATGGTCCCCTACATTATATTTTATTATCTTTGCTTTATTCTTATCATATCTATGCTTATAACGAGCATTAGCCAACATGTTTTCCTTGGCTGGTTTTCTTATACTCTAGCTATCAATTATATTATCCTCTTCTTCCCCTTTTGGTAACATACAGAGAGGCCTAGATTCTCTACCAATTAGTATTTCTAATGGATTGAACTTTGTGATTCGATTGGCAGTACAATTTATTGCCAATTGTACTTCGGTTAAAGCATCTTGCCACGACCTCTGACTGATTTCGACTGGTTTCAACATACTCTTAAGTGTGCTCATTCAACGTTCCACCTGGCCGTTTGCCCTACTCGCGCCTGTAGCAATTAAATGAAGGTCAATCTTTTGGGAGAAACAAAATTCACGAAATCCCGAGCTTGCAAAATTTCGACCCTGATCCGCTATAATGCGTGTACGCACACCAAATTTTGAATTTTTCCGATTGGTGGCTTGGCTAATTTGCAAGTAATGCAATTTTAAACAAATCTTCGAACGTACTTTGACATATTTTCGAACCAATAAAATTCGTAGACTTTATCCAATGTTTTCTCCCAACCTTGACGCATAATAGATTCGTGGACGTGATTAATAACTGCCCATCTAAATGCCCTAGGGATTACAGGCAAACATTTAGTCTTACCATTTCGTTGAATCTTGCTATATAAAACTCCTTTTTTTAATTCATAAGTTTTTAATAAATGTTCTGGCAATTCGTAGTTCTTTAACTTAGCTAATATATCTGCTATCTCAGGATCACATTATTGATTAGAAATTAACCAGTTGTCAGCTACCTCGGCCAAATTAATGCGTTTCTCTGGAATTTTATTCTGATCATTATTTTTATCGGACACTGGATTTCGAGATAAACAATCTACATGCGCCATACGTTCACCCTTCCTGTATTCTATGTCAAAGTCAAATGATTGTAAAAGTGCTCACCACCTATGTACCATCGGCGTTAAGTCTAGCTTTTTTCGACTAGCCTTTAAGGAATTACATTCCGTATATATGAGAAAATTACGTCCCTGCAAGTAGTGGCGGAAGTGTTTTATACCATTGACTACTGCTAGCGTTTCAAACTCGTACGAATGATATTTTGACTCAGCACGGGACGTGCACTTACTATAATATTCTACCTCATGGGGTTTGTCTTTAATTTTATGCAACAATATAGCACCATAGCCAATCAAACTTGCATCGGTGTGTAATTCTATCGCATGTTTCGGGTCGAATATAGTCAACACAGGTGCCTGAGTTAATACTGTTATAATTTTAGGCCTTATTTGCTCATGTTGTGTTGTCAAAGAAAACAACATTTTTCTTTGACCAGCGAGCATTCTGCACAACAATCGAAACAAAATGGAACGGACTCACCGGATGCCTTTATTCTTCCAGAGGGTAGAGCTATTGCGCAGATATCCACACGCTTCTCATAGGCTCGCTCGTTTCCACCTGATCGGCCGTTAGGACATGCGGTTGCATAGTGCCTAATTTCGTCACATTTGAAGCATTTGACACCAGATCGATCCCTCACACCCGTCGTATTTGTACTGGTGTAGGCTGTTGTTGTAGCTCGTTGCGAGTTTTTAATTTGGTGATAAAAATCCAGCGCGCCAACTTGCTGTCTACTTAAGCCATATGTGCCAAAGTTACAGACAGAGCTATTTCTTCTAACTTCTTGGCTTTCCATTTAGACATTAGCGTCGTGACAATCCAGCTGCCGTAATCAGCCTTCTTCTCGGTTCGGTCGACCATTCAATACATTGAGAACCATTCCGGCAGAAGTTTTAATTCCAACAAAACGCTGAAGAAACAGTTCCTTGAACTGCGGCCAAGTGACGCCGGCAAAGCAATTTGTGAAAGCCACTGTGACGCGATGCCTTCTAATGCCTTACATAGTACTTAGTATCACCAGATTGCTTCCTTGAAGAACGTTATCAGCTAATGTGAGGTCAACCGTGCTACACTAAGATTAGGGCTCCACTTCAGCAACGTCAGGGTTAAATTTTGGTAGAATAACATGTGACAAATATGGATCAACGCTGACAAATATGGATCAGTAGGCAAAGCAGATCCCACTTCTGATGTCGGAGAGGCTCAATCGTTTCCATTATAAAATATGTACGCAGCAATTTCTGTTCGTTTCGGTGGCTCAACAGAATCGTCCCGCACATTCTAACCATTGCACAATTTTTGACAGGCCATAATGCCAACTCTTTTCTACGCCCCTACGAAGAGACCTTACGCAGCAGCATAGGATTTCTCTTTACCTCAGCCGCTGTGCGTTCTGAGAACCGTTAGCGACATCGTGTCGCCTCTTAAAACTGTACAATGCACTGACCATATAACACATAGATCGGACATTTCATACAAGCGTTTTTGACACAAAATTTTCTTGCGAGCGGTCCCAGCAGAGGCTCAAGCGGCCCATCCACAGACGAGCATGTTGGCCGAGCCGCTCGTCGAGACTAAATTTTCTTGTCCACCAACTAGTGCGAACATGCTCGCGAACATCATTTGGCGGCAAATTTTGAGCAGTGAACATGGCAACGGAAGATGACAGCGCCACTGTAATTGCACATTTTTTCAATTAATTTTTGCTTCAAAAATATATTAATATATAAATAATATATATAATATATACATAAACTCTTACATAAATTGTTTTGTCATCTTTAGCAGCGCTCGCTAGGACTGGTTTTCACGTCAAACGTTAGTGTCAAGTGATGTTCGTGCCATCGCTGCCATCCATTGTCGAGCATGTTGTTGCGAACACAGGCAAAATAGAATCATTTCTATTTCGTTCGAGCGGCTCGACGAACACGAAATTTGTACGCGAGCACAACCACTAACGATGAAAATTCCGTCGAGCACAACATGCTCGGCCAACATGCTCGTCTGTGGATGGGCCGCTTCAGCGTCGTATGCGAGCCGTCCCAGCAGAGGCTGAGCGTCGTTACGAAGTGTCTCAGCGGAACCGAACGCAGCCGAACTCGTCGTTTCATTCTGACTTGGGCTGCTGCTGATAGAACATGAATTGCGCAAGAATGTATGTCTTTTAGGATCGTTAACAACAACAACATATGAGTGGAAAAACATGATAGAGACCGCATATCGCCATGCTTCTCGCACTCTTGTCATTAATGTTGTTTGCAATCCACCGCCGTCTCGTTTGCCAACGACTGTCATTGATGATGTCCCTTGATCTTTGTTTTGAGCTCGTGTGTATGCGTAGTTCACTGTCCAGACAGGCAATAGACAATACACGCATAGCTTCTTGTGCGTATACATATATTTACATGTATGCGTGATTTTCGTTTAGAAGTCTTTCTGAAGTCTGAAATTTTATTTCTGGGTTGCCAGAGACTTTTTTTCAAGCGGGGGTGGCTTGAAAAGTTTTTCATTCGCTATAAAATAATATGTTTATATACAGTTTGTATGGAATTATTATAAATATATATTTTGATTGTTTATATATAGGAAACTATAAATTATTGAAAATTTGAAAATTCAATTAAAATTATAATACATGTTAAGAAACTGAATTCAGAAATTTAACATTAAATAATTATTATTGGTGGACATTTTCTGAATTTTAAAAAAACTGATAGAATCTTTTCACCGTCTCGTTTTTTTTTTGTTGATTGATTAAATAAAAGTTTTGGTACTCTCGAAGTAGAAAAGCGTTCAGCATTTCGCTATTACCGCGTGATTAAAGTCCGTAGTTTCAGCAAGGGGTCCTATCCTTTATGGAAAATCAAAGCTATATGTAACAGGGAGTTGTCCGAATTAGCAAACCCACACCCATCCCGAGAGAGCTAAGGGGCCAAGGGGTCCCATTTCGCTAATTTTGGTTCACCCAGGATAGTCGGAGTATCGGAAGGATGCCCTGACTCTCCATTTTCGGCGTAGCCTCGTTAAGGTGGATAATAAAAAATTATCTGGTGTCTGCCCTAGAGGTCGGAAGCCTAGAAAGTTTGTTCTGTAATGTTACACACCTCGAAACTTCTTCATGTGGTCATATTGGCACTCTAGTCGGCATAATTATTTTGACGAAAAACAAATGTTTCATGTCTTTAAGTAATTTTGCAATGGTTTAATATAACTTAATGATTTTTTTATGTATTAGTTAGTGCTAATGCAAACTTAAAAATAATGAATTCAACATTCAACATAGTGAACTCCCAGAGCATCGTTCGAATAGAAATTATCTTAGACCCCAATTCCTAATCAAGATTGTCTTAATTGTAAATATTGTAAATTTCCAACCATAGTTTATCTAGACATAGTTTTACTTATAAATATTATTTTCTCATTAGCTGAAGTTGCCACAAAGGTAATAGAATACTATTCAGCTGTAATCAATATTTCTAATAAATACGATTAATAAGAAAAGAAAAAACATTTTGACAAATGAACTTGGAAAAATAAAAGCTAAAGTAATTTTTATGTGCTGGCATAAGAATTTTGACAAGTATCTTTTAATATGAATAACAATGTTTAAACTTATTAAAGCTAAAGGTAAAAAAAATTTAAGAAAATAACGAAATTGTTCTTTTACGTTCCATAAGAGACCAGTCGTTTTCAATAATATTTAAATTTGGACTTTGAGGTGGCCAGTAAAAAGTGGTAACACCAAAATCCTTCAAAATGTTGTAATAATCTTGACTTTGTGGCGTGGGGCGTTATCCTGTTGCAGAATGAAGGACTGTCCAATAAGCCAGTCTCCAGAAGAAAATGTATTATCGTTTAGGACCCGTAATTATCGGCCTTGATGCATAGAGCCAGTGACAGGAACGAAGTCACCCAGTCCATTATACACTACACATCCCCAGAACATCACAGAGCCTCCACCATGATTTACTCTTTGGCAAACGGGCCGCCTTTGTTGCCTATGGTACTTCCTTGACTTTATAACTCTTAACATCACAATCTTTTAATGGTCGACGGATTGTGCGCTTACTAATTGGTGTTTTAGCTGTCATGGACTCGGTCTTCACTGAGATCTGATTAGCGCTTAGCACCTGACCTTCTTAAGTTACGCTTGCCTTTATGCTTTTTAATATGCTTTAAAGATGCTGTCAAAATACTTGTGCCACGCAAAAAGCCGATGTCTGCATGACTTCTTATCAACAGGAAGATAATGCAAAAGATAAACGAAATAAAATGCACATTGCTAAAATTTGATTCTTTGTTTTGCGACTCATTTTCGCACCGATATTTGAGGACTTTAAGCAACGCAAAGTTCAATCACTGACCATATAACAGGTTGGCTGATAAGACCTCACATGCTATTTTGCTGTTTCTACCTGCGATCATAAGAGTAACATACGAAGCGTCCACCCTAGAGGACGGACAAAACGCCATTAACTAAGTATAGGCTCGCACAATGAGAGATCGAACTTGTCGGATGCTGTTCGTGTGAGCCGATCGGGGTATGTCGCATCGAACTTGGGTATCTCGCTAAGAAATTTCGTGGTCGGTTTCGTTGTATGAAATGCCCCATCTATATGTTATATGGTCAGTGATACTGATCTTACTCTCCATGACTTTCTCGCATTTAAAACAGAGCTGTCTTCGTGAATTATTCCTACTGTGCACACACACATAAATGTTTACTGTTATTTGGGGATGTGGGCACAGGATATACCATAGTCGAATTCTTCGCTTCGACAAACGTGTAAACAAAATTCTTAGAAATATCAAATGAATTATTTTTAATGAAATAATAAATTTGCTTAAAATAACACACACATCATAAATTTATGTGAATATTCATAGGATTTTATTTATTAAACTGCTTTTTATTTTCTTAAATTATTTTATAATAACAACATCACAATTAATTTGCTACTTCTGCATTTATATTTAATTTGAAAAGAGATTTTAGGAAAATTTTTAAAACACTTACATGGCATTTTAGGTCCATTTTAAGTCCAACAATGCGGTAGTAATCCATTCCTCGGACTTTTTAATCCTTGACTTTGCCGCTGGATTCTACTGTAACAACCAGAGTTGCTTTGTATGCCTTGTAATCTACACGTGGGATCGCATGCTCCAGGGCTTCTAACCTCCAGGTTAGACGCGACATAATTACGTAGCATCCACCTTATCGAGGCTCCGCCGATAATGAAGAGTCAGCCTATTAGCACTGACCATATAACACATAGATCGGACATTTCATACAAGCGTTTTTGACACAAAATTTTCTTGCGAGGCGTCGTTGCGAGACGTCCCAGCAGAGGCTGGGCGTCGTTACGAAGTGTCTCAGCAGAGCCGAAGGCTGCCGAACGTTTTCGCTTAGCAGCAATCATTCTCATTCGGTCTGCTGCCGAGAGCACATGAAATGCGCAGGAGTGTATGTCTTTTAGGATCGTTAACAACAACAATATATGAGCGAGAAAGCATAATAGAGACTGCATATCACCATGCTTCTCGCACTCTTGTCATTAATGTTGTTTGCAATCCACCCCCGTTTCGTTTGCTTGCCACTGTCATTGATGAAGTTCCTTGATCTTTGTTTTGAGCTCGTGTGTATGCGTAGTTCACTGTCCAGACAGGCAATAGACAAATACACGCATAGCTTCTTGTGCGTATACATATCTTTACATGTATGCGTGATTTTCGTTTGGAAGTCTTTCTGAAGTATGAAATCTTATTTCTGGCTTGCCACAGACTTTTTGTTCAAGCGGGGGCTGCTTGAAAAGTTCTATGCGGTCTCTATTATGTTTTCTCGCTCATTAGTTGTTGTTGTCTACGCTTCTAAAAGGCGTACATTCTTGCGCAATTCATGCTCTCTCAGCAGCAGCCCAAGTAAGAATGAAACGACGAGTTCGGCTCTGCTGAGACACTTCGTAACGACGCTCAGCCTCTGCTGGGACGTCTCGCAACGACGTCGAACCTCTGCTGGGACGCCTCGCAAGAAAATTTTGTGTCAAAAACGCTTGTATGAAATGTCCGATCTATGTGTTATATGGTCAGTGATCAAATTTATGTACCGATTCTTCGTGCATGGGAATTTGATAAAGTATGGCTATCTTTTTTTATTGTTTCATAACAACTCTCTTTCATTGCACAATGGATGATTTGATAGGCAAAAAAATAAAAATAAATAAAAATAAAATAAAATAAAAGTTTAGAATTAGTCACACTTTGTTACAAAAATATCAATCAAACTAACAGTATTTTTATTTTTTTGTATCTATCTTTCAAAACGTGTTTTTATTTGTTAGAATACTTTTTGGTATAATTTTATTGTTTTATTTAGCTTTGTATAATGTATTATAAAAGCTACTTTAGATTTAAAAAAACTTAATTTTATTTTATTTTGTATACAAATAATAAATTTGAAATAACATATCTTTTATTTATAAAGAATGTAAACCTGAAAGAATGTAAATGAATATAGATGTTATTTTCTATTATTTTCAGGTTATATCGTATGGGTTTTCCCTAAGTTTTATAATTTTCTTTTTATTATAGGGATTACCTTGCAGTATAGTAATATTCAGATCCAAATGGAAGTATTATTGTTTTCATCCTAATAAGCTCTTTAATTTATCTTAAATTTTCCAACAAGACTTAGTATTTCAGTCTCAAAATTTCTCATTTTAAAGATTTTTTAACTAAAGATTTTTTAACTAAAAATTTTAATTTTTTTCCGATGATATTATGATATTGAATCTAGGGAACAGTACTTTTCGAGCAAAAGTAATAATATTCTTCTAATACTTATTGTCCGAAACATGGATTTCAATGCGATTGGTGGTTAATTTTTACGTTGATAGGTATTTGCAATGTGCAACATATGTATGAAGCCTTGACCATTCATAAAACCTACATTACGTTGATAGGTATTTGCAATGTGCAACATATGTATGAAGCCTTGACCATTCAAAAAACATACATTGTTAATTATCTTACGAACTAATTTAACACTTATCTTTTATTGTCTATACTGTTGCTGCTAACTATCGATAAGCTGTCTGCTTTTATATACTAGATAGTAGGCGAAATCATACCATGTCCCTACTCTTCATTTCAGATAGTCGCGCGGATATTGACTACGCAATTTATCCCGCTCTCACCAAGCTCAACTATTATGGTTTGGACAATTGACAGCGAGTAATTCAGCTGTAACAGCGGTGTCGTTCTCTATCGAGTGAGAAATATCTTATCTAACTTCTGGAACGAACCCAATGGCACTCTCCTGGCAGTCGTCTCAAGATGAAACCCGGCCACCTCTAACCCTTACTCATTATTTTGAAGGAGAAGCTTCAAACTTTAAGTGTATATCTGGAGCGGCATAAATACCAACGGTAGTCAATAAATCTTAAAATCAAATCTAAATCCGTGACTTATTATTTATAAATGTTATCATCGCATTAACCTTAGTACGAATGAAACGAAGCGTTCGGCTTGCTTCGGGATACTTCGTAACGACGCTCAGCCTCTGCTGGGTCCGCCCACATACCATGCTTAACCTTTGCTGGGATCTCTTGCAAGACATTTTTGTGCCAAAAAGGTGTATATGAAGTGGGGTATATATAAGTTATTTGGTAAGCGTTTCGAGTTAGCCTAAAAGAAACGGTCAAAGTTAATTGGGATACAAATTGATTGGAAATCACCATTTAAAATGTAATAAAAACATATGAGGCATTGATCTACGGTTAGCTAAACAGGGAAAGTTAAATAAGACGAGCTTATTTCAATACGATGACAGTCTCATTGTAGTATTGCAAGCAATGTAAGCAAAGATGGGAATTATTCTTGAATAGATTCAATGCACTCTTAATGAACAGATTACTGTGGTGACCAACAAGGGACCGACCAAGGGACGAATCATCAAACACGTTTGACCACCTCTTACTGGAACCCATTTGATCTTTAACTGTACTAATTTCTATTTAATCATTACTTATCAATAAGTATAAGTCATGGCTTAGTTCTGTATGTGGACGTGACGCAACAATTGGAACCAATTATCTTTAATAAGTTCACTTTGAACGATTTTTGAAATGGATTAAGATCTTCCTGCAACTTGATTTGGCATGGTCAATCACTGTAGTAAAAGCAAACTTCGACATCATCCGCTCACATTGTGTAAAAACAGTTGTCAAATCATATATGAACAGTATGAAAAGTAAAAGGGCGATAATGCTAAGATTGAGGAGTTCAAGAGGTAACTCGTAATAAGACAGAAAATATTTAATAAATTAAAAATTTTTCGTTTAATTATAGCCCGAAATGCACGAGAAAACCAATTTCAAATAACCTCATGTATAAACAGAGTGATTAATTGAGTCAAAGGCTTTTTAAAATTAGTATAACGAATAATAAATTATTTAAAATTATATAATGATATAAGTTTCTTTATTTCTAAAGAAGCCTTTCATAACAAACGAAGAGAGCCTGAGAAGATTTGTAATAGCGGCTCTTTGTTTCATATATATGTTTTGGAAGAGTGGTATCTACGAACCATTTAATATAAATGTTATAAATGATTAGTTATGATCCTATCAAATTCTTTGGATATATCAGACAGTACATATATCACTCTAGCATTTGTTATCTGACTTACGTTCCATTTTAAAGAGTAAAAAAATTTTAATTTTATTATTTTACTTTGAAATAAAGGTGAATGTTGATGACTTTCAAGATAAGTCAAGTTGCTTAAATAGCGGTCTACATATGGCATCCGCGCCAAGTCTGAATTCTAAAATTGCCTAAGTGCCGATGTTGTCATATTTTAATCTATATGATAAAACATGCCTAATTGCAGACGCTAGTCCCGTAGCATTAGGGGCCGTATTATTAAAGTAGGATATGGCGGTAGGTTAAGCTGTGGTGACCAGTTTAAGTTTCTTAGTGCGAAAATTAGAAACTTCTTTTGCACCGACTCAATTTTGTCTTTGTAAGTCTGATACTGTGGCGACCACAAACAGGACCCATACTCCATACTCGAGGATGGGACGTACCAGAGAGACGTAAAGCTGTTTAGTCGTATAAGGGTCATTGAATTCCTTAGACCAACGCTTAATGAAACCTAAGACCTCCATGGCTTTATTTACCATGAACTCAATGTGATCATTGAAGGAGAGTTTACGATCAAGTAAGATGTCTAGGTCATTGATTTGAGATATATTCTCAAGAAGATGGCCGTCTAATAAGTATTCAGCGTGCACAGGTTGTGTTCTGCAAAAAGTCATGGCTTTGCACTTTGAGCAATTGAGGGCAATAAGATTGGTTTTACTCCATGAATTGAAAATATTTAGATCAGCTTGCAACAAAGAAGCAGAAATATGATTCTTATAAGAGAGGCATAATTTAACGTCATCTGCATACATCAAAACAGAACTATTCTTAATAATAAACGGAAGGTCATCAATAAATAAATTGAAGAGCAATGGTCCGAGGTGGCTACCTTGGGGCACTCCTGAATAAACAAAGATCTGCTTAGAAAGGGCAGAATTGAACATAACTCTCTGAGTTCTATTTTTAAGATAATTGGAAATCCAGTTCATAAGAGTATGAGAAAAACCAAGAAGCGATAACTTGTGCATTAGGAGAGTATTGTTTACAGAATCAAATGCTTTACTGAAGTCAGTGTAGATAACGTCCGTTTGCATCGTACTATGAAACCCACTAATGACAATAGAGGAGAGTTCCAATAAGTTTGTGGTAAAAGATTTGGATCTCACAAAGCCATGCTGGGTTGGTGAGATGATTGAGCTACATAAGTGTTGGAGTTGAGAAGTAATGATTTTCTCGAATAACTTAGGAATAGCAGACAACTTAGAAATAGCTCTATAGTTAATGACATCAGATTTAAAGCCTTTTTTATGTAAGTGAATAACATAAGATTATTTCCATATCTCAGGAAATAATCCGGTCGAAACGGATAAACAAAAAAGTTTAAGAATTGGCTTACAGAGCGAATTAGCACAGTATCTGAGAATACAGCCAGGCACCCCATCTGGCCCAGGAGAAAAAGAGGGCTTGACCAAACTCAGCTCACAACCTAGCGAACTTTCCGTAATCTGCGGACCGAAAATAGAGTTAGATAGATAAATTCTATAAGGATAAGGAGACTTAGAATCGTAAATCTTGGACGAATAAGTATCCTGGAAAAAACTAGCTGTGTTCTCGTTTAGAGTTAGAGAAGGAGGATATGTACCAGCTCGCCCTTTTAGATTTACAAAATTATAAAACTGCTTAGGGTCTTTGGCAAATTGTAATCTACAGTTAAGTATGCACTATAGCAACGGTGGTTCAGAGTATCAAAGCCAGACTTAGCGCTAACACAACTTGAAAAATCAATAAGCCTTCCAGATAATTTGAACTTTTGTAAAGCTTAGATTTTAAATTTTTAAGTCTACAAAGTTCCCTAGAGAACCAAGGTAGTTTTGTAGACTTAGAAAGATACACCCTAGAAACACTCGATTCAAAAATAGAGTTAATAGCTCTATAAAAAATGTCAATCGCACATACTAAATTATTAGAAGAGTACAATTCCGACCAATCGTAGTTATTAAATAAAATATTGAGATCACTAAAGTTTACTTTACGAAAGCAGGAGTGTTTATGAAGAAGAACTTTTCAAGCTACCCCAGCTTGAACAAAATGTCTCTGGCAAGCCAGAAATAAGATTTCAGACTTCAGAAAGACTTCCAAACGAAAATCACGCATACATGTAAAGATATGTATACGCATAAGAAGCTATGCATGCATTTGTCTATTGCCTGTCTGGACAGTGAACTACGCATACACACGAGCTCAAAACAAAGATCATGGGACATCGTATGCAAACGAAACGGGAGTGGGTTGCTCACAACATCAATGACAAGAGTGCGAGAAGCATGGCGATGTGCGACCTCTATCATGTTTTCTCGCTCATTAGTTGTTGTTGTCTACGCTTCTAAAAGGCGTACATTCTTGCGCAATTCATGCTCTCTCAGCAGCAGCCCAAGTAAGAATGAAACGAAGAGTTCGGCTGCCTTCGGCTCTGCTGAGACACTTCGTAACGACGCTCAGCCTCTGCTGGGACGTCTCGTAACGACGCCGAGCCTCTGCTGGGACGCCTCGCAAGAAAATTTTGTGTCAAAAACGCTTGTATGAAATGTCCGATCTATGTGTTATATGGTCAGTGGTATTAGTCAGCTACTCTAACTATCCTGGGTAGTCCAAAATTAGCTGGATGGAATCCTCTGGCACCTTAGCTCTTTCGGGATGGGTGTGGGCTTGCTAACTCATACAACATCCTGTTACAATATAGCTTAATTTCCCATAAAGGATAAATGCAGAACGTCTCTCTCCTTCGAGAGTACCAGCAACTTTAATTTAATCAATCAACCAAATCGCCAAATCGGCGACGAAAAAAACACTATGAAAATAAAATCAATGGAGAAAACGGACTCCCCCAACGAGCAAAAGAGGAAGGGCAAGAGTCCTAGTTGGTGAGGGACTCCAGCGGTCTATACCCTACCCAACCTATGACCCAATGATAATTATATCAACGGATGCCCCAATACAGTTCCTCCTCCTCCTCTTAGATAGACATGATCCCTAACTAGATATTATTTAAGCACTCATAATTTCACACTTCCAATGTTTAAAAGGGCAACAATTTAATCTGTGGCACTCGCTTTCAATTTACTTGACGTCTTGACATGGGTTGACAATGCGACTAATCTGCGTGAGATGTAAAATGACAATGTGAAGTAATACATGCGGTATAATATGTCAGAAGCCGATTCCGAGCTACGAGGCTGTAAGAACAGTTGCAGAGAGTGAGCAGCGCAGTCGCTGTCGGCAGCCTGACCATTACAGTTTTCCAGCCACTGAGCCTTATGCTGCTCCTCCAATATAACTGCTTAAACAGCTGAAGCAAACAAACACAGCTCAAGAGAGAGAGAGCGTGATAACGGTCAAAGGTTCGGTACACGGGTATGCTTGTGTGTGCGCATAAGTTGAAACGTTCAAACCCTCTTGCACCAACAACGTTTAACTGTTCGCAGCACAGTGGTTCGCGGCACACGTAAACTTTGTGAAAGTGATAATAATTGTATAGCGCGAATATTGTTTTTTTCACTTCTTTATATCTCGCCGGGGCCCCGAAATGACGAACAAACCACTAAGGTTCTTTAGCGGCGTTAATGATATAAACTTAACACGGGATGATTTTAGGTTTTTGTGACGTTTATTGTACACTGTACAACTGTGAAGAACGTAGGTGTTCAAGCATGAACATGCATTGTATAATAAATATGTATGATCTTAGGACAGTAGGAACAGTTTAAATAAGATAAGAAGCATATACTGTCAATAGCCAAGTCAAGTACTTGTATCCTCAACTCATATAAATTATGTAAGGCCTAAGCCACTTGAGTTGACAAAGGGTACTATTTACGACCACTGGTACCAACGCAAATATCAATAAAAACATGTACGATTGACATAGGGTTCATGGGTCTTGTCGACCTAGTCCCAAAATAATGTTATGTGAGAAAATATAAGTCCGAGGATCACATTATATATGCCTATTAGCCTATATACTAGTTCTAAGCACATAATTTGTACATAGCAATAAGTACCCAGAAAATGAAATAAAAGGAGAGCCGATCCTGAATCGTCAGTCAGTCAGTTCAGTTCAGTTCAGTACAACAACTCGACTCATCAGTCTCTTATTTCAAGACTCTGATTAACAGTAGGCGTCTTAACACGGGTTGACAATGCGACTAATTTGCGTGAGTTGTAAAATGACAATGTGAAGTAATGCACGCGGTATAATATGTAAGAAGCCACTGCCGAGCAGTGAGGATGTAAGAACACATGCAGAGAGTGAGATGCCCAGTCGCTGTCGGCAGCCTGACCATTACAGATTTCCAGCCACTGAGCCTTATGCTGCTCCTGACAACACACTAGTTCACATTTTTCCATTTCTGTCAAAAAAAAAAAAAACTCAACTATATATACACACCATTACTGTATATTCCTATAACTATTACAATATATGAATTACACAAAAAATAATCGATCCGATATTAAGTCTGCCCGTATTAATATCGATAGATTACGGAAGTTCAGGAGGGGATGTGCAGCGGCGTTGGCTCTAATGCTGCTGATGCTGCATGTGCGCGGCGCCGGCGGAGGCGCTGCTGAAATTAGGTGAGAGTCGCGGACGTCGCCGAAAATTCAGAGCCCTGCACAACTGTGGCGACGAGGCCATTTAATAATTAAATTTAGGACCAGTCGCGACTAAGAATGTTAATGGTCCCAGTGACTACTTCAACGAAAAATGGCGCATCTTTACTTATATACCCAAATTTTGGCTCCCCGATGTGAGTGACGTGTGCCACAGTTTTTAATTAATTTGTCAATTGTCCGTGATACAAGCTTTGCGTTCGCGATAAGCTCTCATATAATTATTTTTCTCTCTGACGTTCGTAAAGATTAGCGGGAATTTAGACTCGTATGTCTTTCTTATGATAAGTTCCCAGTTCTTTTCCCGGTAAATCTTCCAAACGATAGTAACTGTTACCTAACACTTTCCGCAATCTCACTTCCGGAACTGAGGTGCCAGTTTCGCATTAATTTCTGCGAAAATATGCTTACAGGAAAGTTACGCCTAAATACCTTTTGTGCTTTTCGAAATTGAGTCGGCTTAGCCCGTAGATTGTATTGAGTCGCATTTCGTTCGTAAGCTTGGCGTATGTTCTTCCGAGTCTCTTCTCGAATACCATATAACTGGTCCTCCCATGCCAATGGACAGGCTTCTTCTTCTAGCTGGTCTAATTTGTGCAACAACTTATAATCGCTACCATCGATAAGGAGACTTTCCCAACGACTGATGGACTGCTGATCGCAGAGAACAAGATATTGTAGAGATGTGTTTGTCCCACTCAGTTTGGTCACTCGGCCGATAACAATGAGCGATTTACCCGCTCCGTAACAATACTTTGCGGGGAGTAGAGAGCGGTGTACATATGATTGATTCCTAATCCCGTAAGCCAAGCATTAAACTCATTGGATGTCAACTGGACACCGTTGTCGCTTACCAGGATTTCCGGTACACCAAAGCCGTGGAAAACAGTGCGCAACAAATACTCCTGAACAGGCGCTGAAGTAAATTTTTTTAGTAGGGCCAGCCAGTGGTACTTGCAAAAATGTTTAAGCGTAACTAGAAGCCCTAAATGCCCATTCCTGCTACGGGGATACGGAACCAACAAATCAACATACAACTTCTGAAATGGGCGAATAGTTGGTTTATGTAAGTTAAACTCCAATAAGTTATTTGAAAATAAACTTCTTTACTGAACGTAAAAATTTGAACTGAAGTACAGATCTTAGAAGTACCCTAATCTAGCTGTGGGTTATCGGCAGCGGCGCTGGCGTACTTGGCGACGTCGACGTATTTGTTGTTGGCGGCGGAGGCGGATACTTTGTTGCTGACGGCGACAGTTTGGTGACTTCTGCATTTTCTGGTCAATTCTCGGAAGGGATCGACGGATGTTTAGATTATTGAGCTGTCGTCGATATTGCGAAACAATTTAACTACAAAGTAGGTCAATTGTTTATGTTATCGACCTTTAACAATGTTGCAGTTAACTCCTCCTCCTCAAAATCCTACTTGTCCTCAAGTAGGTACTAGAAGTAGGGGACGTTGTTAAATTCCAATTGGATTGGTGTATTATGATTAATTTTAATGTTACTTAATTTAATGTTATTTGGGATTTGTGCAATTTCTTGGATGATTAGATTGTCTCTTGGTTTTATATAACATTTTGTGATAATGATTGAAATTACAACTGCACCAAGTAGGCAGAATATAGCGATACTATTATTTAAGGAGTGGGTTTTAATTAAGTTTAAATGTTTTATATTTTTTTTGTTTACTGCATGAAGTGATTCTAATGACAGAATTTGTAGCCTTTCCATTTCTGTCGGCGGCATCTGGATGAGTGGAGTTCCTGGCGTTAACCTCGTCTTCTCCTTATTATTAAACTCTTTGTTATCTATTATAAGCGACTCGTTCCAGAAATGTACGAGGTATGTTCCTTGGAGTTGCTGGGTATTATTTCCTTGATTTACGCTTCCGTTAAAATTATTGAGTAGAAGAAGACTGTTGTGTATTTCTTTAATTTTTTTAATGTGGTCTGCATTGGTGAGCCCGAACAGCGTCTTTTTCCCTCACCTAACTTAGCAATATAATTTGAATTTTGAAGGTTTACAGTTTTTAACTTATCGCAAATTTTGAATTCTTTTGATATTAACAATATTTTGGTATTTGTATGATATTTTTGTTGTATAAAAATATTTCGTTTGCTTCTAGCTTAACTATTGAATTGTTTTTTATTACGGGTTTTATTAATAGATTTTGATAGTTTATTGAGTCTAATTCGGGAATTTTAATTATATAAATGATTGTAGTTTTATTGTGTAGTACAGAGATATCAGTGAGCTCTAACATTTCTTCAACTGTTAGTGATGACATGTTATTCTTTTGAAAAATTTTATGAACTTCTTGTAGTTCATTGTCGTTTAAGAGAAATGAATTTATTATATTTAATTTAGCCCATTGCATTGCATATTTTATGTTTATTATTTCTTCTTTAATTAATCTAACTTGATTTTGAAGACTTGTGGCTATGTCGTTACTAAATCCCTGATCGTCTCTAATTGAATTCCTTAACATGTTTGATACTATTGTTAATCCTATCCTGCAACTGCTGATTTATTATAACTTGCTCGTTATTATTTGAATTAATTATTATTTGAATTAATTAATTATTATTTGTTTAATATAAGATCATTATGATCTGGACTGCCTGATATGTATTTCCAAGCCGAGCCTTACCAATCTATAGATCTTGTTTTTCTAACTTTGATAGATAGGGTATCTAGAGCCGATAAGGCCTGGGCTATTTCGTAGGTCAATGTATGATATAGATAACTTTTTTTTAAATCTTTGAGTGTATGATCTTGAATATTGAATAGTTCTTTTTCTATATGTTTTAAGTCAATAATATTGATGAGTTTTACTGTGGAAGTTTGTAGTTTTCCGATTCCTTTGTGAATGGAAATCGTGTGTGCCTCGGTATAGTTGGTTAACTCCATATAGGGTGCAGCCATGGGCAAGAATAAGAGCAAAATAAAGATAATGAAATAGGGATTGTAGAAGAATTAAATAGTGATTGGTTGGCGGTATGGGCCGATTCATCACAATCGGATGCATACCCGTGATCGGACAACTTTAATATAGTCGGTTAGTGGTGTTAATCATAGTCGGACAAAAGGACAATGTTATAGGTTTCGGACTTAATTTTCTCTCCTCTTTTTTTTTTTTTTTTTTATTTGCTCTTAATGTTGCTTTTGTGAACTACCCTTCCTGCTTCTGTGAGAATGGTTGTGTTATTGTCTTCCTTTACTATTTCTTTTTTAAATCTAGGGCTGAGTTTGGATCCTAGTCTGGTATTTATTTTAACGAATATAGTTTGACCTGGAGTGTACGTTATGATTTCATAGCGATTCTTATTATGGGTTTTTAAGTCATTCAGTTGATTTTGTCGTAATTTTTCAATATTATTTTGTCTGCTTTTCCATATTGTTCTGGGTCGGTTGTCACATTTCTTCCAAAAAATACCTCAAGAGGAGGATTCTTTGTAACAGAATGTATTGTGTAATTGTACTCGTAGACTGCTTTATCTAGAAGCTCTTCAAAATTCCTATGTACTTGTTTAGTTTTTAAACATCTCATTATTTCCGCGAGAGTAGAGTGAAAACGTTCTATCTGACCATTGACAGTACTTTTATATGGTGGAGCTTTAAAGATCTGAATTCGTAATTCGTCTTTCATCATGAATGTAATAGAGGCTGAATTAAAGCCTCGTTAAATTCGTTATCTATTACAACACATTTCGGAACGCCGAAGTAGAATAAGATGTCATGTAGTGGTTTTTTAATGTCTTCTAATGATTTTGATTTAATTATTCTTGCTTGCGCAAGTTTTGAAAATTTGTCTATTGCTGTCAAAACTAGTCTCTTCTCTGTTGAAAATATGTCTTTATGTATTGTGTGTCCTGGGAATTCAGGAATTCTGGTTTTAGTTATTTCTGGATTGGTGGGATGCCTGTCGTACTTCCTTTCTTTGCAAACTAGACATTGCTTTACTAGGGTTTCTGTTTTATTTTTCATTTTTGGGAAATAATATTTCTCTGCTATTTGCAGCTTATTTTCTATGAGCTCTATTATGTGTTTGTAATATTATTTCCTCTTGTTGTGACTCTGAGGTTATATCCTGAACTTTTGATTGAGTAAATCTTACTTTGAAAGAACTAAAATGATCTGGGTATAGTCGTTGAATTTGTCCCATAATGTCTTCTTTCTTTGGATTCCGTTAATTACTGAGGGGTTTAGGTGCTTAGTCAATAGTTTTAATAGATCTTCATCTGAGAAAGTTGGCTGAGAAATGGTGTGTCTATGGAATGTGGGGAATGGAATAGTAAATTTGTAATCGGGGGGCTCTTCTTTAACGATACAAATTTGGTTTCTAAATGCATTAATTGGTACCTCCATACTATAAATCAGATTATGTGAAGAACTTTGGGCACTGTGTTGAGTTCCTGTTACTGAATTAATTTCGTCCTGCTTAGGTAATCTGGCTAGCATTTCTTTTTTAGCAGTTTCATAACATTCCTCTGTTTTTGAAAGGGTTCTCGAAATAAATGATATAGGTCTATCGGCCTGAGAAAGTACTGCTCCTATTGCGTAGTCTGAAGCGTCTGTAGTCAGAGTGAATTCTTTAGTGAAGTCCGGATATTGTAATATTACTTCATCGGAGATTAAGGCGTTTTTGAGTTGCTCGAAGGCTTTCTTAGCTGCGTCATCTAATTTTATTGATTTCCTAGATGATGCTCCCTTTGATATTCGTCCGTCTTCTCCTCTGAGTAATGATGTAAGTGGTTTAGCTATTAAAGCATAACCCTTTATAAATCTCCAATAATAACCCGACAGTCCGAGAAATGATCTGAGTTCTTTAAGTGTTTTTGGGAGAGGGTAGTTAGTTATGGCTTCTAGTTTTGCTGGATTCCCTTGTCGGATATTACAAATCCCAAAAATTCGACTTTCGTCTTGAAGAACTCGCATTTGTCTAGCTGACATTTTATGTTTGCTGCGCTTAACGTTTTAAAGATTGTGTCGAGGTTTTCATAGTGGGATTCTTCATCTTTGCTAAAAACGATAATATCGTCAATGTAAATATAGCAAATTTTACCTATGTGGTCTCTTAGAATGTCGTCAATGGCTCTTTGAAATATTGAGGGGGCATTTTTTAGACCAAAAGGGAGTCTTGTGAATTCGTATTTGCTGTTATTCTCAATATCTTTCTAGATCTAGTACGGAGAATAGTTTATTGTTGCCTAATTGTGCAAGAACTGCTATTATGACACTATTTAATTTCCTGTAGTCAATGACCATTCTATATTTCCGAATATTTGATGCATCTAATTTTTTTGGAACAATCCACACGGGTGAATTGTAGGGTGAATTGGAGGGGCGTATAATGTTGTTGTCTAAGAGTTCTTTGATTTGTTTATCAACCTCATCTTTTAAGGCCATTGGATATTGGTAAAATTTAGAATGTACTGCCCTGTCTGTGTTTGTCCGTATTTCTGCTCTAACATTAGTGGTGTAGGTGAGTTTTTCATTATTTCCTGCGAAAAGCTTTGGGTATTTTTTTAGTAGTTGGCTTAATTGAAGTTTCTGGTTACAAGTCAAGTGGTCTGTCCTTGCCATTTTGTGATGAGTAATTGATATGTTACCTCCTACAGAGACAGCATTAAATTTATCTTTATTTGGTATCGGGTTTGGAACAAATCTAGGTTGGATATAGTTTTTGTTGGAGCCGGTGTCAATTAATATCTTGAGTGTTTCCCCACTCCTCACTTTACATTCAAAATAGGGTAGTGAGGAGTCTGTTATTCTAAAAAATGACAATAAGTTTCATCATATTGTAATTCCTGTTCATTGTTAGTGATTATCTCAACATATTCTGCAAGTGAGTCGTCGTAAGTTGTCTGTTCGTCTTGTTCATTTATAATTTGTTCGTATTCATTCATTGTCGGTATTGGCTCTGTTGTGTCTGTAGTTTGTTGAACAGTTTATGCTTGAATATTAAAATTTCTTTGTCGTTTATTGGCATCTGTAAGTGGCATTGGGGGTCTTTTCCCTGCCTCGAATTGAGGTCTATTCATATCGTTAACCTGTCTAGTCTGAATACTCTTGTCAATGTCCATTGGTTCGGGTTTTGGTTGTGGCTTAGTTGCAGTCGGACGTGGTGGTGGATGTTTAGTATTGGAAGACTGTCCAAATTGGTTGGTTGGATTCGTGAATATTGGTCTATATTGTAATTGACCAAAATTATTCGTTCTAGGGATCCCGGAAGAAACCTGTATGTTATTTCTTGCGGGGTACGCTGGTCTAGTTTGAGAAACTGGATTATTTGGGACATAAGTTTGACGTGGTGTTGCTGCTAACATTTGAGGTGGATTCCTAAAAACGTTGTGTTGTCCAATTGCATGATTGGAACGGAATGCCTGATTTTCTAACTTTAAACATAAATGCAAAGCGGAAGGCAAATCAGTTGGCTCTTTAATGCCAAGAAGACGTGACAAGTCGTCACGTTGGCCTCTAACAAATGTATCTAGAGCTTTATCTCTGTACATTTTGGTCATCAGCTGTTCTGCTTCTTTGCCTAAATTCATGCAATTTATCTTATTAAGAATTAAGGACAAATGTTTGTAAACTGTTTGATGGAATTCTCCCACTGACTGGTTAGGTGCTTGTGTTATCATTGTCATCTGGTATTCTAGTGTACTAATGTCACGTTTGTCTGCGTAATGTAATGTAAGACACTTCGAAATGGCTTCCCAATTTAGAGGAACGGTGTATGATTCTAATGCGATGTCTGCGTTGCCTGTTATTTTATTTCGAATAGTTTGTAATATTCCGAAATATTTTGGTGTACCAATCGAATGTGAATAGGCATCTAGTATTCTATCTACGCTTTTCTTCCATGATCCAAACTCAGCTGGATTTCCTGAAAATTCTCGTAATGTTTTTACAATATCTGGTACTCTATCTAAGTCGGCTAAGTTTCCTTGATGTTGTGGGCTGATAACGTGTGGTTCTGCACTAACAAAATCGAAAGTGGGACTATGAGATTGTTGTATAAAAGATGGTAGCGTTTCATTTATTACCTGCCTAATGAGTGTGGTTATCTGGTCTATAGAAATTGTGTTTAGTTGTGAATTACTACCGGTTGGAACAAGTAAGGGAGGTCTAATTAAATTGGTTGGATTTGACATTTTGAGATTTTCGGTTTAAACTTGTTTTAATTGTAAGGATTTTGCAATATTGGGCGCTTATACGCTATAAGTATTAGTAACTTAATGTGTTTGTGTGTAATGTATTAATGTGTAATATTTTGTTTCAAATAATTTCCACTGAAAGTTGTGAATGATCGGTTTAATTTAGAAAATTTTCCATTGGTTTATGTTTCAAGTTTTGCTTGTTTTTTTTATTATTTTATTTGTGTGAAAACCAGCAGCTGGTTTCGCCCTCCTATTCTGGAGGGTCCTTGTAGGATTCGCAGAATTGGGTTTTGTTATACTACTTGTTGAGTGAACAATTTTATTTCATTCGCAACAGCAGTTATTTAAAGTTTTATCGTTTTACGTTTTTTTATAATTCAATTATATTTCCAAAACTTTCTTCTTATTTGATTTGATCATTTACACTTTCACTGAAATTTTGTTTTTAATTCGCTTAGTTTTATTCACTTAATTTGTATTCACTTATTTGTAATTTTATTTTGTGTCTCTTTTCTTTCGATTGAGGTATGATTTTGTTTCACTTATTCACTAACTTACATTTTAAGATGGGTTTGATACGGTTACTCCTTCTGGTGTCCCGGATGTTCTCCTGTTTGATTCCTACTAAGGCTCCTGCAGTACACACGAAATAAAGGATGCTCTGCGGGCGTACCTGACAAAGCTTGTAATCCGCCGATGAGTGCCTTCGGTTTCCTTGAGGAAGAGTTCTACCGAAGTGCTGTTTGGTGGGCCAGCCGAGTTGACCAGTTGATAGCTTGCTAATTGAAATTAATCAATTTCCTCGCTTCGGAGTTGCAAGTGTCTTCTGCGTCGATCTAACTTAATTAGATGTCCTCGTGCTGGTCCCTGCTCGGGCGACAGTTAAACTCCAATAAGGTATTTGAAAATAAACTTCTTTATTGAACGTAAAAATTTGAACTGAAGTACAGATCTTAGAAGTACCCTAATCTAGCTGTGGGTTATCGGCAGCGGCGCTGGCGTTGGCGGCGTAGGCGGATACTTTGTTGCTGACGGCGACAGTTTGGTGACTTCTGCATTTTCTGGTCAATTCTCGGAAGGGATCGACGGATGTTTAGATTATTGAACTGTCGTCGATATTGCGAAACAATTTAACTACAAAGTAGGTCAATTGTTTATGTTATCGACCTTTAACAATGTTGCAGTTAACTTGTACGCCCATAGGGGGGCGAAGAGTATAATTCGGAGCCGTTGTCATTTTACAAACTTCACAGCTTCTCACGTATTCGTGAACTTCAGTAACCAGTTTGGGCCAAAATAAGCAACGCCTTACTCTTTCCAAAGTCTTTTCTATGCCCCATGAGAGGCTGAGAGACTATCATGCGCCTGTTTTAAAATCTCTCTCCGTAGGCCTTTCGGCACCCACAATTTCCACGAGCCTAACTCTTGCGCGGTATCCCCAGAAGCATGTTCGGTTCTAATAAAGATGTATGGAGGATCGAGTTTGATGTCGGGAAACTTTGCAGGATTTTGTTGAAAAGTTGCTAACAAGCCCTTATAATCGCCTTCATAAAAAGCTTCGGATTCTAAGTCCACTATAGGTCCACCCGTGATCTTGGTCAACTCTCCCTCATGAATCTGGGATACAGCGTCCTGTACAAAATAGAGCGGACGCTAAGGCTTTTTTTCACTTTTCCATTGACTCCTGCGCTTCGGCAGTCCAAACGAACTTGCGTTTGATCGAGACTGTCTCCGTTATGTGAAACGCGAGTTCGGCAAGTTGGGTATAAATCTACGATACCATCCACAAACTCCTAAAAATTCCAAGTAGTTCACCGACGTTACGCAAAATTGACTCTTGCTAAGATTCAAAGTAAGATTGGCTTTTCTAAATACTGCTGCTAATCAAGGCAGAACAGCTAAATGTGACTGGAATTCGTCCGACACAATGCATAAATCCATATATCCGAAAACACAGTGTCTGAGATCAGGTGGAATGAGACTATCCATCAGCCGACTATGGTAGAGGGAGCGTTACACTAGCCAAACGGCATTACTTTGAACTGGTATAACGGTCTCCCAGGTACCGTGAATGCTGTCAACGATTTAGCCTCCTACGATAACCCCTCAAGCACTTCCTGACAGTATCTCTCCCTGGCTACATCCCGGGTTTGGAGACGCGATTTTAGAGTGCATCACTAACTTCGAGTCCTACGTTGGGCGCCAAGAACTTGTGTAACAACCAGAGTTTGCTTTGTATGCCTTGTAAGCCCCACGTGGGATTGCATGCTCCACGTTGACAGTGAACTACGCATACAAACGAGCTCAAAACAAAAACATGGGACATCAAACGAAACGGGGGTGTATTGCTCACAACATCAATGACAAGAGTGGAAGAAGCATTGCGATATGCGATCCCTATCATGTTTTCTCGCTCATTAGTTGTTGTTGTCTACGCTTCTAAAAGGCATACATTCTTGCGCAATTCATGCTCAGCAGCAGCCCAAGAAAGAATGAAACGAAGAGTTTGGCGGCATTCGGCTCTGCTGAGACACTTCGTAGCGACCCTCAGCCTCTGGGACGCCTCTCAAGAATATTTTGTGTCAAAAATGCTTGTATGAAATGTCCGATCTATGTGTTATATGGTCAGTGCTTAAACACACACTAGCACACATTTTTCCATTTCTCTCGTACTAATATCGACAGATTTCCGACGATCGTCAATTGGAAGGTATGTGCTGCGGCGCTGATGCTGCTTGCGCGCGGGGGCGGCGGTGGCGCTAGCGCTGTTGATGCTGCTTGTGCGCGGCGGCGTCGGCCCGTTGAAGTTATGTGCGGCAGCGTTGCTGCTGCGGATGCTGCATGTGCGCGGCGGCGGCGGCCCGTTGAAGTTATGTGCGGTGTCGGCCCGTTAAAGCTATGTGCGGCGACGGCGGCGCTGATGCTGCTTGTGCGCGGCGGCGGCGGCCCGTTGAAGTTATGTGCTGTGCCGCTGCTGCTTGTGCGCGGCGGTGCCATAGTTGAGGTTAAGTGCGGCGGCGACGGCGATGCTGATGCTGCATGTGCGCGGCGGCGGTGGCACAGTTGAGGTTGTGTGCGGCGGCGGCGGCCCGTTGAAGTTATGTGCGGCGGCGGCCCGTTAAAGCTATGTGCGGCGACGGCGGCGCTAATGCTGTTGATGCTGCTTGTGCGCGGCGGCGGCAGCCCGTTAAAGTTATGTGCGGCGGCGCTGCTGATGCTGATGCTGCATATGCGCGGCGGCGGCATAGCTGTAATAAGATGCGGCGGCGGCCCGTTGAAGTATTGCTGTGACGATTGAGTTGCGGACGTCGCCGAAAATTCACAGCCCCGCACAACTTTGGCGACGAGGCCATTTAATAATTAAATTTAGGACCAGTGGCGACTAAGAATGTTACTGGTCCCGGTGACTACTCCAACGAAAAATGGCGCATCTTTACAGAAGCGACCCTTATATACCCAAATTTTGGCTCCCGGTTGTGCGTGACGTATGCCACAGTTAATGAGCTTTTTTTTAAATTAATTAGTTGCATTTTTGTCGATCTTAATTATGTGAAAGCCTGACCTTGCGCGCTGAGATGAGCTTTGCGTTCCCGATAAGCTTTTATCTAATTATCTTCCTCTCTCACGTTCGCTTGATCCCTTATCTCGTATGCTCGTTGGATTTAAAAATTGAAACGACATTCTGCAACGATCCCGTCCGTTACATTATGCTTTAGAAAAATATTAAAATTAAATGAAAGTCTGCTTAGTGTTTGATTCTCGCTCTTCTGTCACTTACCAGCTATTGAGCTTTTAGAACTAGGTATTAGATTTAATTTTAAAGGGCAGATAGAATAAAATTAAATCTAATACCTAGTTCTAAAAGCTCAATAGCTGGTAAGTGACAGAAGAGCGAGAATCAAACACTAAGCATAAATCAGCTTTAGTGTGTTTGGGATGGCGATATGCGGTCTCTCGTACATGAAGCGTCAGTTCCAGTTGTTCTAGATTCAATTAAATCAAACTGTTTGAAAATTTTTTGATCGAGTTTATTGAAAACTTTTTCTCTATGCCGATCAACAAAACTTTAGCATACTAATTTGGATTAAAATTGGTTTGATTTAAAATGTCTGCCTAATCATAAGAATATGAGTAGAACGTTACTTAATATTTACATTTCTACAGATTCATTGTTTTTCCCTTCCAATAGGGATTTATGAAATGTAAATCTATATTTACTATTTTCCCTAGATCGTTAAAAAGGGTTTCGTTATTAAAAATCTGATGTCCCCTACATCGTTTTCAGAAAAACTATTCTCATTAATACTTTCTGAGTTTATCAAGCAAATTTTGATTTTGTTTAAAGAAATATGCATTGATGTACACACAACTGACGCATTTTTTTCATTCCATTGTCCGCACCTTTAGTAAAAAACGATCGTTCGTGAACATGATTGAACACATATATCATTCTTTTTACAAGATCGCTGTTGCATAACAAGAACAAATCCTTCTTGAGAGGAAAGGTTTAGCACAACGCTGTGGTGCATCACGACTACAATCACGGTCCAAAGGCCTCATTTTGATATTTACAAAATAGTCTAAACCATTCCTAGTAGGACGTAACAGATTTGGTGGTGCAGTTCACCTATTACGAAGGATTCAACTGATCTAACAAAATGCTTTAAAACTTTTATGCAAAGTTAACTGCTCCTGTGAAAGCCTAGCTTCCCAATCTGAGGACTACGGAGCATGTGAACAACTGTTCAAGCGATACTTCACTCGGCTCCCAACTGGTGAGTACTGCATCTGCTTAGTTGTACGCTTCAAGACATGCAGCCTAGGAGAGTTAATCCCACCATTCATCATGACAGGCATTGACTTCTTTGACCCATTGCCAGTCAGAAATTCAGAACAGGTCACCCACTAACACATACGATTTAGTGTTTGTATGTTTTCCCACTTCGGCGTACAATCGTGATCAATCTTTGTTGTTCTTAGAAACGAGCTAATGCATTTACTGCAGCTCTATCAGAGTGAATCAAGGCAGAGTGAGCTGGTTACATCTGAGATGACTGCGTAGACTGGAAGTTTATACTAACTAGATTCTCGCACTTCGGAGGACTCTGAGAAGCAGCAGAAATAAATTAACTGTTCTCTCGTGGGGTCGGTCTAACGTTTCAGGAGCAGCGCAACTTGGTATGCGATATAGCAGCAATATTTAACTCACGCCTGTACATTTCCTCATTGGAACATCGAACGCATCCATTACTGATCTGGATGTAACATAGTTAAATTTCAGAAGGCTGAGTAGTTGGCAGTGCGTTTGACAGATGCGCAAAATATTCTGTCGCAAATGGAGTAAAAGCTACCTATCATCATTGCAAGAGAGCGTAACTTTTGGTTATATTTTGCTGCCAACCCACAATTCAAACCCAATATGGTATTGAAGAGAGACAACATGCCTCCTTTTCAATGACGCCTAGATCGTGCGGAGAGCACAATTTCAGGAGACGCTGAAGCCGTGGGTTTAACTATTATATGAATAGCCAATAAAATGAAAAGAGCTGCAAAATCGCTGTCCTTTTTCATAATGCCACAAGTTATCCGAAACAGATGTTCTTTTTTCGACTATTCGTTATGACTTGAGTTTGGTTTGTCTGTAATAACGATTGGTAAAACTTTATTTTGTGATAACTTCTCAAGAACATCACTCATAGCTTAATTGCCATACATCTAAACTAAATTTACATATTATATCTCGACATAGGCGGAGGAAAGTTTTGGTTACATACTCTCAAGATATATACATCGTTCCTTCTTTTTATGTTTACTACGAACTACACTCGGTGACACCGACATCCACAATCTTAGTATGTGCTGACACGGCCATCCTGACCATTACACGACCTCGAGCAATTTTACCAAAGTGTTTTATTACTATTCAAACAACTTATTTAAGTTTTTTTCAAATATAATAATTTTAATTAACAAATAAATATTTTAAATAATAACACAGCTCAATTTTACATTAATATCAATTAATTAATTATTATTACAAATTAAATTATAAGCGCTTAAGGCACTTGTTTTGTTTCAATTAACACGTTTTTTTTATAATTTTATTACCGTCTCTGTCACAGTAATTTTCAACTATTTAATTATAGCCTTTTTCATCTCTTTCTTTGCTGTCTCTTTCAACATTGACTTTTACAATTACATTATTTAAATTGATTTCACATCTTATCTTATAACATTTTGCTTATTTGACATTTGTCTTATGTCATTATTAGATTGTTTATCTTTTCTATTATTTGTCAAAGACCTGAACATATATGTATATATCCTCAAACAATTCAGTTATTTGAACTGGCTCCTAAATTTTGAACTTAACTTTGTATGATTCCTCTCTTTATTTCTATCAATATAAAATCTCCAATCTTTAGCTTTCTTTTTCTCAAATTGTAAGTGTTATATGGTGCTGTAGCTGAACATTTTGACCATCTCCGGCTTTTGTATCAAATCTGCTCGCAGGGTGGAAGCAACTTTGCCGATAGGTAATTCTAAGCTTGCCTTGTCACTAATCAAAACTAATTAAACTTCTCCTAATGCATCTTGTTTCGATCGAATGCTAATTTCAACTGTATTTAATAAGTTTTTAAAGTGTTCATGATTCAATCAACTTGCCAATTTGATCGAGGAACAATTGATAAAGATGTAGTTTTACCGCTGAATTTTTCGATATAATATTACTGCATCAAATCGTAAAGGCAAAATTAAATCGTTTTTTAGGTATTACAGAAGTGGAAAATAAATTATACCTAATAAATAATAGTCAAAGAGTTTCTAACTCATTAGAAAGTATCACAAGGAGAAGCAGACTTTCTAAAATATTCAATGAAATGAAACCTGTTGTTGAATTTGTGTAACAATATGAGATCGTATCCACGAGATCTTCCATCGGTATGCAACCAAATAGGATCGTTTGGGTCAAAAATGGCTTATATTGGATTTGTCTAAAGCGGCCCATGCAGAGAACATGTTGTCCGAGTTGGGCTCGACGAAATTTTTATAGTCTCCAAATTTCTTGTTGGCCCACATGTTAAGTAATAACTTTTTGTGTTATTTGTTGATGGTCTGATTTTCCAAAAACAATCATTTTTCCTCCAAGTCAAGAGATATAATGGTTTCATAAAACAAAAATATTTCCATAAATTGTCGAAAAGCATGATTCACGACGACTACTAATTTAAATGAATTTCACCTGCACGCATATGGTAGTAAATAAAAAAATGTTGACTTGAAAAAATACTCTTTTTTTATATTGAATAAGAAGCAGCATTCATAAGACAATCAAAAATTAATTAATTAATTAATTTCAACTATTCCAAGTCCTCACTTTTTGTTACAGCAGCCTCCATTATATCATCCATAGCACTCCAAGTGCTTGCCTGACTTGGAAGACTGGAGGTTCTTGATCACAAAAGGCACTGCCGAATATTCATATTGTCGGTCTGGAGCATCAAATCACTGACCATATAACACATAGATCGGACATTTCATACAAGCGTTTTTGACACAAAATTTTCTTGCGAGGCGTCCCAGCAGAGGCTCGGCGTCGTTACGAGACGTCCCAGCAGAGGCTGAGCGTCGTTACGAAGTGTCTCAGCAGAGCCGAAGGCTGCCGAACGTTTTCGCATAGCAGCAATCATTCCCATTCGGTCTGCTGCCGAGAGCACATGAAATGCGCAGGGATGTATGTCTTTTAGGATCGTTAACAACAACAACATATGAGCGAGAAAACATGATAGAGATCGCATATCGCCATGCTTCTTGCACTCTTGTCATTAATGTTGTTAGCAATCCACCCCCATTTCGTTGCTTGCCCCACTTTCATTGATGATGTCCCTTGACCTTTGTTTTGAGCTCGTGTGTATGCGTTGTTCACTGTCCAGACAGGCAATAGACAAATACATGCATAGCCTCTTGTGCGCATACATATCTTTACATGTATGCGTGATTTTCGTTTGGAAGTCTTTCTGAAGTCTGAAATCTTATTTCTGGCTTGCCAGAGACATTTTGTTCAAGCGGGGGTAGCTTGAAAAGTTCTTCATTCGCAACTATAATTTCAAATGTCATTCAAATTGAATTACTATTTTATAGCTTCATTATTATAATTGGATGTGTGATAGTTTTATCAATTTATTTAAATTACAGAAAATGTCAACAAAAAATAATTATTGAATGTTAAATTTTAGAAATTAATTTTCTAAATATTTATTATAATTTATAATGAACATACAAAATAATTTATAGCTCTTCCTATGCATAAACCACAAAAAAAAATATTTATAATAATTGCATAAAAACTGTTTATACACATATTATTTTATAGCGAATGAAGAACTTTTCAAGCTACCCCCGCTTGAACAAAAAGTCTCTGGCAAGCCAGAAATAAGATTTCAGACTTCAGAAAGACTTCCAAACTAAAATCACGCATACATGTAAAGATATGTATACGCACAAGAAGCTATGCATGTATTTGTCTATTGCCTGTCTGGACAGTGAACTACGCATACACACGAGCTCAAAACAAAGATCAAGGAACAAACGAAACGGGGGTGGATTGCTAACAACATTAATGACAAGAGTGCGAGAAGCATGGTGATATGCGATCTCTATCATGTTTTCTCGCTCGTTAGTTGTTGTTGTCTACGCTTCTAAAAGGCGTACATTCTTGCGCAATTCATGCTCTCTCAGCAGCAGCCCAAGTAAGAATGAAACGAAGAGTTCGGCTGCCTTCGGCTCTGCTGAGACACTTCGTAACGACGCTCAGCCTCTGCTGGGACGTCTCGTAACGACGCCGAGCCTCTGCTGGGACGCCTCGCAAGAAAATTTTGTGTCAAAAACGCTTGTATGAAATGTCCGATCTATGTGTTATATGGTCAGTGATCAAATGTATGTATCGATTCTTCGTGCATGGGAATTTGATAAAGTATGGCTATCTTTTTTTATTGTTTCATAACAACTCTCTTTCAGTGCACAATGGATGATTTGATAGGCAAAAAAATAAAAATAAATAAAAATAAAATAAAATAAAAGTTTAGAATTAGTCACACTTTGTTACAAAAATATCAATCAAACTAACAGTATTTTTATTTTTTTGTATCTATCTTTCAAAACGTGTTTTTATTTGTTAGAATACTTTTTGGTATAATTTTATTGTTTTATTTAGCTTTGTATAATGTATTATAAAAGCTACTTTAGATTTAAAAAAACTTAATTTTATTTTATTTTGTATACAAATAATAAATTTGAAATAACATATCTTTTATTTATAAAGAATGTAACCCTGAAAGAATGTAAATGAATATAGATGTTATTTTCTATTATTTTCAGGTTATATCGTATGGGTTTTCCCTAAGTTTTATAATTTTCTTTATATTATAGGGATTACCTTGCAGTATAGTAATATTCAGATCCAAATGGAAGTATTATTGTTTTCATCCTAATAAGCTCTTTAATTTATCTTAAATTTTCCAACAAGACTTAGTATTTCAGTCTCAAAATTTCTCATTTTAAAGATTTTTTAACTAAAGATTTTTTAACTAAAAATTTTAATTTTTTTCCGATGATATTATGATATTGAATCTAGGGAACAGTACTTTTCGAGCAAAAGTAATAATATTCTTCTAATACTTATTGTCCGAAACATGGATTTCAATGCGATTGGTGGTTAATTTTTACGTTGATAGGTATTTGCAATGTGCAACATATGTATGAAGCCTTGACCATTCAAAAAACATACATTGTTAATTATCTTACGAACTAATTTAACACTTATCTTTTATTGTCCATACTGTTGCTGCTAACTATCGATAAGCTGTCTGCTTTTATATACTAGATAGTAGGCGAAATCATACCATGTCCCTAATCTTTATTTCAGATAGTCGCGCGGATATTGACTACGCAATTTATCAATCCCGCTCTCACCAAGCTCAACTATTATGGTTTGGACAATTGACAGCGAGTAATTCAGCTGTAACAGCGGTGTCGTTCTCTATCGAGTGAGAAATATCTTATCTAACTTCTGGAACGAACCCAATGGCACTCTCCTGGCAGTCGTCTCAAGATGAAACCCGGCCACCTCTAACCCTTACTCATTATTTTGAAGGAGAAGCTTCAAACTTTAAGTGTATATCTGGAGCAGCATAAATACCAACGGTAGTCAATAAATCTTAAAATCAAATCTAAATCCGTGACTTATTATTTATAAATGTTATCATCGCATTAACCTTAGTACGAATGAAACGAAGCGTTCGGCTTGCTTCGGGATACTTCGTAACGACGCTCAGCCTCTGCTGGGTCCGCCCACATACCATGCTTAACCTTTGCTGGGATCTCTTGCAAGACATTTTTGTGCCAAAAAGGTGTATATGAAGTGGGGTATATATAAGTTATTTGGTAAGCGTTTCGAGTTAGCCTAAAAGAAACGGTCAAAGTTAATTGGGATACAAATTGATTGGAAATCACCATTTAAAATGTAATAAAAACATATGAGGCATTGATCTACGGTTAGCTAAACAGGGAAAGTTAAATAAGACGAGCTTATTTCAATACGATGACAGTCTCATTGTAGTATTGCAAGCAATGTAAGCAAAGATGGGAATTATTCTTGAATAGATTCAATGCACTCTTAATGAACAGATTACTGTGGTGACCAACAAGGGACCGACCAAGGGACGAATCATCAAACACGTTTGACCACCTCTTACTGGAACCCATTTGATCTTTAACTGTACTAATTTCTATTTAATCATTACTTATCAATAAGTATAAGTCATGGCTTAGTTCTGTATGTGGACGTGACGCAACAATTGGAACCAATTATCTTTAATAAGTTCACTTTGAACGATTTTTGAAATGGATTAAGATCTTCCTGCAACTTGATTTGGCATGGTCAATCACTGTAGTAAAAGCAAACTTCGACATCATCCGCTTACATTGTGTAAAAACAGTTGTCAAATCATATATGAACAGTATGAAAAGTAAAAGGGCGATAATGCTAAGATTAAGGAGTTCAAGAGGTAACTCGTAATAAGACAGAAAATATTTAATAAATTAAAAATTTTTCGTTTAATTATAGCCCGAAATGCACGAGAAAACCAATTTCAAATAACCTCATGTATAAACAGAGTGATTAATTGAGTCAAAGGCTTTTTAAAATTAGTATAACGAATAATAAATTATTTAAAATTATATAATGATATAAGTTTCTTTATTTCTAAAGAAGCCTTTCATAACAAACGAAGAGAGCCTGAGAAGATTTGTAATAGCGGCTCTTTGTTTCATATATATGTTTTGGAAGAGTGGTATCTACGAACCATTTAATATAAATGTTATAAATGATTAGTTATGATCCTATCAAATTCTTTGGATATATCAGACAGTACATATATCACTCTAGCATTTGTTATCTGACTTACGTTCCATTTTAAAGAGTAAAAAAATTTTAATTTTATTATTTTACTTTGAAATAAAGGTGAATGTTGATGACTTTCAAGATAAGTCAAGTTGCTTAAATAGCGGTCTACATATGGCATCCGCGCCAAGTCTGAATTCTAAAATTGCCTAAGTGCCGATGTTGTCATATTTTAATCTATATGATAAAACATGCCTAATTGCAGACGCTAGTCCCGTAGCATTAGGGGCCGTATTATTACAGTTGGATACATGTATAATATTTATTTATTTATTTATTTAATGTCAACTATAAACAGACGACAGACAATTAAAACGTAACATTAAAAATAAATTTAAAAATAATTAAATTATATATATATATATATATATATATATATATATATATATATATATATATATTTATTTTTAAAAATAAAAAATTAGAATTAAATTAAAAGAAATAAAAATAATAATTAAATATTTCTGGGGTGAGTAGATGTAAATTGATTCAACATTTGTTGCTAGGATTGGCGAAACCCAGAATAACCCAATCAAATCAATGACCACCACCAGAGATTATGTGATTAATGTGTGAGTAAATGTTCTAAGATTAAGGCTTTATTAGTAAAAACAGACGACTCTAATCTAATAAGCCCGTAAAGTCTGTTAAACTCAGAACAAAGTACTCTAAAAGGTTCATGCATATGGTAATTAGTAGGGCAAGTGCAAATTGTTAATAAGGAAAAGAAACGGGTAGATCTGATAGGAATTCAAAAGTTTAATTTGTTAAGTAAGAAAGGAGAGTTAATGTCACCATTGATAAGTTTAAGAATGAAAGTTACACCCAGCATAGTGCGACGGTGAGAAAGAGAAGGAAGATTAATTAATAGTAATCTACTAGGATATGGCGGTAGGTTAAGCTGTGGTGACCAGTTTAAGTTTCTTAGTGCGAAAATTAGAAACTTCTTTTGCACCGACTCAATTTTGTCTTTGTAAGTCTGATACTGTGGCGACCACAAACAGGACCCATACTCCATACTCGAGGATGGGACGTACCAGAGAGACGTAAAGCTGTTTAGTCGTATAAGGGTCATTGAATTCCTTAGACCAACGCTTAATGAAACCTAAGACCTCCATGGCTTTATTTACCATGAACTCAATGTGATCATTGAAGGAGAGTTTACGATCAAGTAAGATGTCTAGGTCATTGATTTGAGATATATTCTCAAGAAGATGGCCGTCTAATAAGTATTCAGCGTGCACAGGTTGTGTTCTGCAAAAAGTCATGGCTTTGCACTTTGAGCAATTGAGGGCAATAAGATTGGTTTTACTCCATGAATTGAAAATATTTAGATCAGCTTGCAACAAAGAAGCAGAAATATGATTCTTATAAGAGAGGCATAATTTAACGTCATCTGCATACATCAAAACAGAACTATTCTTAATAATAAACGGAAGGTCATCAATAAATAAATTGAAGAGCAATGGTCCGAGGTGGCTACCTTGGGGCACTCCTGAATAAACAAAGATCTGCTTAGAAAGGGCAGAATTGAACATAACTCTCTGAGTTCTATTTTTAAGATAATTGGAAATCCAGTTCATAAGAGTATGAGAAAAACCAAGAAGCGATAACTTGTGCATTAGGAGAGTATTGTTTACGGAATCAAATGCTTTACTGAAGTCAGTGTAGATAACGTCCGTTTGCATCGTACTATGAAACCCACTAATGACAATAGAGGAGAGTTCCAATAAGTTTGTGGTAGTAGATTTGGATCTCACAAAGCCATGCTGGGTTGGTGAGATGATTGAGCTACATAAGTGTTGGAGTTGAGAAGTAATGATTTTCTCGAATAACTTAGGAATAGCAGACAACTTAGAAATAGCTCTATAGTTAATGACATCAGATTTAAAGCCTTTTTTATGTAAGTGAATAACATAAGATTCTTTCCATATCTCAGGAAATAATCCGATCGAAACGGATAAACAAAAAAGTTTAAGAATTGGCTTACAGAGCGAATTAGCACAGTATCTGAGAATACAGCCAGGCACCCCATCTGGCCCAGGAGAAAAAGAGGGCTTGACCAAACTCAGCTCACAACCTAGCGAACTTTCCGTAATCTGCGGACCGAAAACAGAGTTAGATAGATAAATTCTATAAGGATAAGGAGACTTAGAATCGTAAATCTTGGACGAATAAGTATCCTGGAAAAAACTAGCTGTGTTCTCGTTTAGAGTTAGAGAAGGAGGATATGTACCAGCTCGCCGTTTTAGATTTACAAAATTATAAAACTGCTTAGGGTCTTTGGCAAATTGTAATCTACAGTTAAGTATGCACTATAGCAACGGTGGTTCAGAGTATCAAAGCCAGACTTAGCGCTAACACAACTTGAAAAATCAATAAGCCTTCCAGATAATTTGAACTTTTGTAAAGCATGGATTTTAAATTTTTAAGTCTACAAAGTTCCCTAGAGAACCAAGGTAGTTTTGTAGACTTAGAAAGATACACCCTAGAAACACTCGATTCAAAAATAGAGTTAATAGCTCTATAAAAAATGTCAATCGCACATACTAAATTATTAGAAGAGTACAATTCCGACCAATCGTAGTTATTAAATAAAATATTGAGATCACTAAAGTTTACTTTACGAAAGCAGTAGTGTTTAGTGGTTGGAAGTGTTTTATTTTGCAGCCCGGATGGTGACAGCAAAATAGCGAGCTCTAAAGTGGGGTGGAACGCATCTTCAGGTGAAACTAAAGGATCACTTCTTTCAACAGTATCGCATACATGATCTGATACAAAGACAAGATCAAGTATTCGGTTCCTGCTATTTCGAATTGAGTTGACCTAAGATAGATTAAGGTCAAGAAGTCCCGACAGAAACTCGTTAGAAGTCATTAAGTCGTTGTTATCCAACCAAATGAAATCGGGCAAGTTAAAGTCACCAACAACTAAGGTGAGCTATGTCACTGACCATATAACACATAGATCGGACATTTCATACAAGCGTTTTTGACACAAAATGTTCTTGCGAGGCGTTCCAGCAGAGGCTCGACGTCGTTGCGAGACGTCCCAGCAGAGGCTGAGCGTCGTTACGAAGTGTCTCAGCAGAGCCGAAGGCTGCCGAACGTTTTCGCATAGCAGCAATCATTCCCATTCGGTCTGCTGCCGAGAGCACATGAAATGCGCAGGGATGTATGTCTTTTAGGATCGTTAACAACAACAACATATGAGCGAGAAAACATGATAGAGATCGCATATCGCCATGCTTCTCGCACTCTTGTCATTAATGTTGTTAGCAATCCACCCCCATTTCGTTGCTTGCCCCACTTTCATTGATGATGTCCCTTGACCTTTGTTTTGAGCTCGTGTGTATGCGTTGTTCACTGTCCAGACAGGCAATAGACAAATACATGCATAGCTTCTTGTGCGCATACATATCTTTACATGTATGCGTGATTTTCGTTTGGAAGTCTTTCTGAAGACTGAAATTTTATTTCTGGCTTGCCAGAGAATTTTTGTTCAAGCGAGGGCTGCTTGAAAAGTTCTTCATTCGCAACTATAATTTCAAATGTCATTCAAATTGAATTACTATTTTATAGCTTCATTATTATTATTGGATGAGTGATATCAATTTATTTAAATTACAAAAAATTTCCACCAATAATAATTATTTAACGTTAAATTTTAGAAATTAATTTTCTAAATATTTATTATAATTTTTAATGAACATGCAAAAGAATTTATAGCTCTTCCTATGCATAAACCACCAAAAAGAAATATTTATAATAATTCCATAAAAACTGTATATACAAATATTATTTCATAGCGAATGAAGAACTTTTCAAGCAGTCTTCAGAAAGACTTCCAAACGAAAATCACGCATACATGTAAAGATATGTATACGCACAAGAAGCTATGCATGTATTTGTCTATTGCCTGTCTGGACAGTGAACAACACATACACACGAGCTCAAAACAAAGATCAAGGGACATCATCAATGAAAGTGTGGCAAGCAACGAAACGGGGGTGGATTGCTAACAACATTAATGACAAGAGTGCGAGAAGCATGGCGATATGCGATCTCTATCATGTTTTCTCGCTCATATGTGGTTGTTGTTAACGATCCTAAAAGACATACATCCCTGCGCATTTCATGTGCTCTCGGCAGCAGACCGAATGAGAATGATTGCTGCTAAGCGAAAACGTTCGGCAGCCTTCGGCTCTGCTGAGACACTTCGTAACGACGCTCAGCCTCTGCTGGGACGTCTCGCAACGACGTCGAGCCTCTGCTGGGACGCCTCGCAAGAAAATTTTGTGTCAAAAACGCTTGTATGAAATGTCCGATCTATGTGTTATATGGTCAGTGGCTATGTATACAGATAAATCAGACTGGGGAGGTTTATAAGAGCAGGAGATATATAAGTTAATGTTATGAATTCGCACTTTTACACATACAATTTCTATATTAGTGGGGGAGTTATTTACTAATTGCGATTTTATCACAATAAGGACGCCACCACCTTTTCTATCCATTCTATCACATCTATAAGTAACATAAAGAGGTGAAAGTATAGATGCATCAAGAATATCAGGTTTAAGCCAGGTCTCAATAGATACCAAAATGTTATGTTCAAAGGAAAAACTATCTACATAGAGGTTAGAAAGTATTGACTTAAGGCCTCTAACATTCTGATAAGCAAACAAAATGGAAGAATTTATTAGATTTTTGACGGAACATTAATAGGATGAGAAGGGGGTACTGAAGACTTATGTCTCTTTTGCGGACTGTACTCCATATCATCCAGCCAAAAAGCATTAGTACAAATAGTACTTGTGGGGACAGATATTTTGAAGGAGGGAATTTCTCTATGATGCTTAAATTTGAATTTCTCAACGGTCATGTTGGGACAATTATTATTAATCGTGTTTAAAATATGCGCCTTAACATCATCAGTTGAAGTTTCAGATGCCAGGCGAGAAATAAAAATTTGGCGTGTATTAGGTACAGACTTAGGAGGTCTGGCAGTCTCCACTACGCAAGTGGTATGCTTAGGGGAATTAAACACCCGAAGATGATTAACCTCAGATGATACAAGAGGCATATCATTGGAAGGACTATCTTTTTGGATCTATTGGGTTTAGAGCTACGCGGATTTGAAGTAGCTGCAGAAGGAATTGTTACAGGAATATTTTCAGTAGTAGTCAAAACCGGAGTAATAATTACCTCCGGTGGTGAGCTCCTAGAAAAAGGCACAGACACAGTTGACGACTCAGTAATAATTTTAAAATTATTAAACTTAAATTCCATTGCCTGGAATCCCTTATGAAGAAGGTCAAAGTTTTTTTTTTAACGCAAAGAAATTATTGCGCGTATGCCTTGCAAATGATTGCATATCAATCTCCGTCTCACGGCAAGCTTCACAACACCATTTAAGACCCGTCTTATTGGCGATTTGATCTTTTACACGCACTGTGAAACCTGCACATTTAACATGCGCTAGATTGTCACACAGCCAGCAGCTAATAAAATCTGCCTTAGGATCGGACATTACCTTACAGACTTTAATGCAGCACTAAGTCATGATGTAAGGAGATATAAGAACAAATAAAAAGAAATGGGGAAAATAATAAGAATTGAGATTATATTTGTAATGTAACTAACACAATGCGAAACAGACCAAGAGAGAGACAAAAAGAATATAGTTAATGTTAAGAGCTGGCGATGAGAGCGCAAGCTATTTAGATTAGCATGCAATGAGAGAGCACAAGTAGGAGAGTGACGAAAAGTAAAAGACGAGTAAGCGAAATAGAAAAAAACACAGCTGAAAGCGACGCGCACTGTTTGTAAAATATAATAACAAAATAATGCAATTTATTAATACCAAATACACGAAGTTTGACACTAGCACCAGAAATAAAGCACTACACAGTAACAATGTTAAAATCGGTACCTTTTTTAGTATTAAACTACAGCACGAATTAAAGATTTCAAGTGATTTAATAGAGCAAAATTAGACACGTCTACTTTGTACAACAACCGAAGTATTATCCTTCGCAAGTAAGAGTTTGTCACTGGTGGAAAAAAGGTACTCACAGACTGAAAAGTAGAGTATATTGAATTAGTGTGGAGCGTGGAGAAATTCAACTATTATTTAGCTGGCCTGAAGTTTGATCTGATAGCGATTACAATCATACCAGTTCCGAGTAGTATATAAATCTGGTAAAGAGAACATTGCCGACTCTTTATCGAGACTGTGCCAAAGCATTCACACCTAAACTTTTGACTGGGCTGGTGAGGAGCACATATTTCAGGTGGTATCGTATGTATACCTAAGTCGCTCATCATATTACAAGTCTGTGAAATGAGTACTAGTGGTAAGGAAATACTAGATGCGATGACGTGCCTTAATAGGAACTCATGGAGCCTGAATATGTCGAGTCCGTATTATCCATTTCGATTAGAGCTTTCAATTGTCGGAGATATTCTTTTCCGGGGAACGAGATTGAGAATATTCCAAAGGCAGCGTGAAATGGTCCTTGAGCTTGCACACGAAGGTCTCCCGGGCATAACGGCAATGAAACGCAGACTCCGTTCAAAAGTTTGGCCATGCCTAAATAAAGATGCAGAACAACAAAGAATGCAGAGATTGCTTTTTGGTTTCGGTCCCACCAAATCCAACTCCGATGGAAGGGAGACCGTTTCCAACGGGCCCATGGAAATATGTTGCGACAGATCTTTTGGGACGATTGCCAAATGGCGATAATTAACTTATGGTGATTGATTATTAATCAAGGTATATGGAATTTAAGGCAATCAAATCTATCAAGTCCAAAACCATTATCAAACGTGTGGAAGAAATTTTTGCAAGACACGGTTTCCCGGAAAGGTTGTCGGCTGATAATGGAAGACAGTTCAAAAGCGCCGAGTTTAAAGATTTTTCTGCGAACAATGGTATCCAACTTCTGTCAAGACCAACGTACTGGTCTCAGGCCAATATAGAAGTCAAAAATATGAATAAATCTCTCCAGACTTCGAACTGCTGCCACAAAAAAAAGAAAAAACTTTTTTTTTGTTCGTTGGGCCAGATGGGCTGTCGATGAACTCTGAGCTGAGTCGATGAACTCAGCTGACTCGATACTCTGCGTGGGACGTCGCCCAAAACTGGGTGAACAGCCCATAACTGTATCAACTATCTAAATCTCTCCCTCGCAAATATATATGTCAATGTCAAATTGGATACCGCAGTTGAACTGCAAACATAAGAACCGTTTGAATTTCGGGTGTGGCCTTCCTTGGTCACCCTCGAAATCAAACGGTTCACACCCGATTGCAACGCAATTCCACGCAGAGTATCGAGTCAGCTGAGTTCATCGACTCAGCTCAGAGTTCATCGACAGCCCATCTGGCCCAACGAACATGCAATATTTTAAATCAACTTTTAGCAGTCGAATGAGTGAGATTAAAATTGTCTTAAAATTATTTTTATAAATAGAAATCATGATAAAAAAAAAGTTATGAAAAATATAATTATTTTTTAAATGTGAAATGGGTTCGAGCAGTCGAAGCGTCAACATCAAGAAATTTTTACAAATCCGAAATATCTGTAAAATATTTATATTCAAATATGTGTGCTTTAAATGCCTTTAATATTCTCTCGTTGAGAATAATACTGTCGCGTGAGCAAAAAAAATTGTTTATCTTTGTGCACTGGAGTAGTGTCGGCAGTTGGACAATAATAAGATCGCTTGAACAGTGCAACAAAGCTGCGATAGATGCCTTTGGGCAGAGGATCTCCCCTGGCTCGCCGAAAGCCGCAAATAAGGGACAGATGATGAATTTGATGAATTTGATATAAAGAATAAAAAATTTATCAATAAGATTGGATATATGCATAAAACGGATAGAATTAATGATAAAGTAGTAAACAATGGGATTGGAAATCTTGTAAAGCATAATCAGATTAAATAAATGAATACTTTTGAAGAAATGCGTAAAGTAGCTGGTAAATCTCCATCTGATATTAGAGCAGATGTGTAAAAGTCATTATCAGCCCTGCAACTGCATCAACAAGCAGTGCATGTTATGGAGGTAATAGTGATTTAACTCCAATTATAAGTGAAGCTGTACACACAGCACTGAGTGGAGCCGCTTTCCGATATCTCCTATGATGAGCCCCAAAAGAGCAAATACAGAGTCTCTAGCCTTCATCAATAAACCACCGCAAATTGTGGTAGTTATTACAAATCTCAATGATTTATTTTAAATAATTAATGATGTTGCTGATTTGGATGACGTAACTGTTAAAGTGAATCAAGGCACAACAGCAAGAGTATCCCAAAAATGTGCAAATAAGGACCAAAAATTAAACATATTTTCATAAATATAAAAAATGCAAAAATATCAAACAAATTTATGGCATTAAAACTCTTTGCCCACAAAGAGTTACAGTTGAGAGGATGCGTAAATCATCTGAAAGTGAGCATTGCTTACGTTGCCAGGAATATGGCCACACAGCAAAATACTGTCGTCGTCAGGCAAATTGTGCGCGTTGTGGCGATAAGCATCCAACTAAAAAGTCAGTTCGCCCTTTGGATCAGCAACGAACTTTCTTACACTGTGGAGGCAGTCACATGACTACCCATAAGGGATGCCAATGGTACCAGGAGTATCTAAAAAAAGCAATGGGGTACTCTAAAGGATGCTCCACTGTGAAACCGAAAACAACAATAAATGCATCAAGAAGCAAAACAATTGCATCAAAAAAAAGAAACAAAAGCAATTTGGTGAACAACCGACTCAGCAAGCCAGCTCTCCTGGAGTCCTGTTGCAAGAAATTGCGTACTTTCTGCTGGGCATACAATGCCTAGTCCTCAGCCACGTCAGAATAATGAAAATATACTTCCAGTTGATTCCCGAGCATTAATGGCACAACAACAGCAGCAAATTATGGAATGGCAGCAAGCAATCCAAAAACAGCAGCAGGAACTTTTACAGTGCTTGCAGCAGCAGCAAAGTGAGCAACTCCAGCTTACTATAAAAAATAGTCAACGACTGGACCGGCTTGAAGATATGCTTCTTAAATTAATATGTTCGCTAAAGAAAGGGAATGAGAAGGAATGAAAAGGAATAAAAAGGAATGAACAGCGCTTCAACCTCACGATTAACAATCTCAAGATCCTGACCTGGAATGCCAATGGCATTTCTGGCAAAGAAAAGAAATGAACTCTTTGCGCTTAATAACAGGATTGATATTATACTTTTAAGTGAAATAAGGCTCAATAGAGGTGAGGTTGTGAACATATATGGATATTCATTCTATCCAGCGTATAAGCCATCGCGGCATAATCATGGCCACGAAGGAGCCGCGGTGTTGGTGAGAAGCTCTATCATCCACTTCCCACTAAAAGTTATAGAGACAAGATTAGTTCACTGAAATACTCGCTTCTTTTGGACAGAGGTATCTGATTGGAGGTAAGTGGAATGCGCGTCATTGTATGTAGGGGAGAACGCTAGATCATTCAGAGGCATTTCAGTTAGTTGAATCCATATTAGAGTGGCTAAAATTCTTGCCACTGGCTGTCCAACTAGATACCCATATGTATCTAGTCATACTGCTACGTGCATTGATTTCGCATTATATCATGGGCAGCAAGTGAATTACGAACTGTTTTAAGGGAACTCCGTACCAACTACTCTCTATGGAAGTGCATTAAATCGCTCAAGTAACAACCCCTTAGACACGTTCCAAATAAAATTGAATTGTGCAAAAATTGAATTGGAGCAGTCAAATGCTTTCGGCATACATCTGGAGGATCGCTCCAGTCCTTACAACTTTTCCTCGACTGAAGAGGCCAGTGAAACTCAAAAGAGTTTAGAGACACCACTGCAGATGTCAATGCCTATTAAGCCCATAAAGACTGGAGCAATATCTGAAATAATTCAATCGTTGCCTAATTATAAATCACCGGGTTTTGATACGATATACTACTCTACTCTGAAGGCCTAGACCATAAGAGGTCCAAGAGTTCCCAAAGTAATGGAAATTAGCAGCGATTCTCATGTTTCACAAGTCAGGTAAGCCAGAGGCTGACCCTGAGTCATTCCGACCAATCAGCCTCTTACAAGCATTATCAAATTTGTGGGAGAAATTCATTACCAATAAAATTATTGTGATCACAAATCAAAACATCTTGACTGATCATCAATTTGGTTTTCGAGACGGACATGGTGCTATTAAACAAGTGAACAGATTGGATTTCAACGCGGTAAGGTTTGGCATGCTCGCCTACTTTATAAAATCAAAAACTTCCTACCACCTTCCTACTATGGACTTTAAAAATCATATCTGGATGGTTGGGAGTTTGAAGTCAAAGTTAGGGGTATATACTCTAACAGCTATCCAATGAAAGCAGAAGTACCACAGTGCAATTTGCTTAGACCGTTGCTTTATTCTCTGTATACTGCTGATATTCCCAGACCCAATAGTCAACATATTGAATCTCCCTCTAAGGCCCTCATTGCGACCTATGCAGATGACATCGCAGTAATTTACAATTTCAGAAGTCGAATAGAAGCAGCTCATGGCTTGCTCTGACTGTTTGGTGCAAACGGTGGAAAATGAAAGTCAATCCGCTAAAAACAACATACCCATGCTTCACAGTGAATAGACTAAATAGACAACTCCTGAAATCCAGCTTGAGGGTATTACTCTGGAGCAGCCGTCGCAAGCGAAATACCTTGGCAGTACTCTAGTCAAGCGACTTACCTTCGGACCACATCTTAAGTCTGCGGTTAAAAAATGTAACATGAGCATCCAGCAATTGCGATGGCTTATCAATAGAAAGAGGCTTAGATGCAAAAGGGCGGTATACGTGCATTGTATCTTACCAATATGGCTTTACGGAATTCAGCTCTGGGGGATCGCTGCCAAATCAAATTATAAACGGATTCAGGTACTGCAGAATCGCGTTCTTAGAAATATAACAGCAAGCAAGGATTTGCCAAATCAATGAGTCGCCAATAGCGCTTACCCACCCTTATACTACAACACAATCCTAAAACACATCAATATATGAAATCGTCATACAGAATTGACGTTTGGTTCCACTTACACAATCTAACCATGTGATGTTAAAGTACTTAAAGCTGTACAAATTCTTCACTTATTAAATATATTTAAAAAAAAAAAAAAATAAATTGTGAAATGTGGTACTACTGAATTCTCCCTTTTCATACTTTCATTACAAATACACTAGTGTTAGCTGTTGAGTTTTACAGAAATGGTTAACAATTTATTTCAAATTGATAGGTTTCATACTCTTAATTATAGCATTTTAGCTTATACTCCTAATAACATGATTAATGTTCTTAAACGATATGCCTTCGATCGACCGCGTTGAATAACTATAATTCTTTAATTCAATAAAGGTGTAATAGAAATGGTGCCAATTTGAGTAGAACGCACGCAAATCTTGTCGACAGTTTCCCTTACAACTTCGTCGATCCTTCCTAGTAGCCAACATTGTGGAAATGCAATGCCCTCGTTGATAAATATCATTTGACCGACTTTGAAGTTCTCCGAATCTATGAATGATTATCCTTGTTGAAGACATAAAAGGCCTCTTGACAAGTCTCCACAGAACCCTTGCTAGACACTGCAGATCAAGTCACATCGCATCAACTAGATAGGTCCTAGTCTTTGGTTGGCGGCCAGATGATATCATAATATCATGTACCCAAGTGTAGGGCAGCATACACAATAATGCGTACTGACGAAGAGAATATATCAGCTTTGTACGATTGCAGTGTCCCATTCCGATTGCGGATTTGATTTGGTGACCTGCGTGTTGCGTGGGTCAAGTCTTTTGTGTTTTTTGCGGTTGATGATTTTTACTCATTAAGTAAAAGAGACAAGCATCCACGACAAATCAGTGTGACAAATCAGGGAGGTAACATACGCATAGGTTCTTGTGTGTACACACAAGTTTACATGTATGCATGACTTTGCTTGGGACTTCTCGAGTCCCAAATTATTTTCTAGCTTCACCAAGACTTTTAATACTTGCGAATGCACATTGGAGCCCTGACCTTCCACAAAAACATGAAACGCCATTTTGATGGAATAGTTAGTATTGCATAGAGAGACAGCTAAGAAGCAAGCTCTCTCAACAGCATTGCTGTGTGAGGGGTGGGATAATTCGTTCTTTCTCTCTCTCTCTCTCTCTCTCTCTCTCTCGTTTATTCGTCGATGATTCTTGTTTATAAAAGGATAGACACTAGCAAGAATCACTAACCAAATAACACATAGATCGGACATTTCATATAAGCGTTTTTGATACAAAATTATCATGCGAGGCGTCCCAGCAGAGGCTCGGCGTCGTTACGGGGCGTCCCAGCAGAGGCTGAGAGCCTTCGGCTCTGCTGAGACACTTCGTAACGACGCTCAGCCTCTGCTGGGCAGGGTTTGAAAAATAGTCAGCGCTAACATTTGCTGCGCTGCTCGCCCTGCCTTGGTTTTTCAGAATATGCTCAGCAGCAGCAACAGCACAAAGCATAGAACTAAAGTTGGATCATTGCGCAGTTCGTAATATTACACGACTGTCGCCCGAATGAATATTCTGGCGACTGGCTGATTAACTGATGTGCTCTTGAATAAGTATTTCTTCTCAATTTTTTATATAATTATTCTTTTGTAAATGTGGACTTTGGGACCGCATAAGAAAGTTATTAGTAAAGGTAATTAACCCAAATTTTTTGTGTTTATTCTTTGAATTTTCAACGTCTGTTGACAAGTTAAAAATTTTTTATTTTTAATATAATATAGCAAGAATGGAGAGCTTCTTCAAAAGTTGTTAGAAAGTATGCCAGATCGTAAAAATTGCGTAATCAGAAACAAAAATATTTGGATAAAGTGTTAAAAAATAATCGATTTGTTGAAAAGTATATCAATAATATTTAAATTCAATTATTTTGAAATATTATGAGATTAATTAGTGTTTATGATCGTGAAGTTGTGAACAAAGTATTCGAGCGTAACATCACTCCAGACCATTCATAAATATACAAATTTAAATACATATGTATATTTATGTATCTGATCTATGGCATTATGTTATGTTTATGAATGTTTTATCTACAGAAATACACACACATAAATACATATGACTGAAGGTGTTTACAAACCAATTTCCTGAATTGCTGGCCGAAATGATTATCAACTGGCACCTTTTGATGATTTGGTGTATATGTACATTGTTGTATATTGTTGAATATGAATGAATGAGTTAAAATAACCGGTATTTTTATTTCTAAAAAGTTATTTATGTATGTGTGTATGTATGTACATATGTGTACATGTGGATTGCTTTACCCATGTATGTATATACATATGTATGTACATACATACATACATGATAGGCATTCATTCAAATTTTTGTAAACAATTCTGTGTATGTACATATATGAATACACATGTTTCTATATATATACAAACGTACATACGAATAAATATTTCGACGTACATCCATTGTCATATCTTTTAGAAATGTATATTCATTACTATTCATGCATTTTTTTGACGACACTGAAATTACATGTTTGTGTTTTTGTCTTTTCGTATCTCGTACCACATGCTCGATATTTAATAGGACTCAATAAAAAGTCATACAAAGATGCACCAAAGTTCCCCACTTAAATAATAATTCTTTTGTTAAAGCTACTTTTTTATAATTCCAAATCGATTTTGATTATTTTCTATATGATATTTTTAAGCCACTAAGGTTTTTTAGCGATGATTATGAAATGAATAATAAGGTAGATTCTTTTAATTTTAACTTAGTTTATTTGAAACTGTACACAGAACGGAATCACGCGTGACACGGTTTGAGAGTGCAATTCGTAAATGCGAAATGTAAACAGCAGCGAATTTTAGTATAATAGGTCGATGACAAAGGCTTCAAAGACAAAGAGTTCCCTAACAAAATAAGAGAGCCTAACCATTTGAGTCTGACGATCATTGGTGTATAAGCCGCTCCCGACAAGGGAATTATAATTTTGTTCAAATGTGCATGTTATGCATGTAGGCAGTAGGAATCCTAACCGATCCCATAAAGACTGGACATATTGTGGGTAAGCATCAATAGAAGAGAAATCGACTGAGCTCTGTGCTAAGATTTCAGAAACTATATAGATAGACCACTCGATCTTCAAGTTTATCTTGTTTGATATCAAATTAAGAAATTATTCTTATAGTTTTAGGATTCCACACCTTTGACGTCACCAATCGAAATCCGTCTTCCACTTGAACACTTCTAACAGCGACGGGGTGGGTATTCCCTTCAACTTTGTGCTGTATCTGGTGCAGTATAAAAAGTATAAAGTATAAAAGAATCTTTCATCTGCCTACCTCTCCAATCTCTGACACAAGGATTTAACCTTAAAGTCGACAAGTTCCACCTACGTTCTCATTCAATAAGCGTTGCGTCACGTCCATCCGCGGTGGCGATGTTTAATTGGGACTCTGTTACTCCTTCCTTGGCTGCAAGCTCTAAGGTCGCAATTTCCACTGAGCTGACAAAGCGACAATATTTTTATTCTAAGTTCATTACTCTCATCAAGCGACTTACCGTAAATTGGAGCTGTGTAGAGCAACACGCAGGCTGCGACCCTACCTTAGCCAAGACGAATTTCCTGAATAGGGCCCCCGATATTAGGCAACATGAGTGAAAGCGTCGGCTGTATCTTATGGGCCTGTTGACATAAAAAAAATATGTTGTGTGGAGCCAAGTCGGATGTGTAACACGAAGCAGAAATTCTTTAGCCACATCTTCAATCTGATCGAGACATCGTCTTCTTGTGAAAAAGACAGCATGCTGTAGGCTACCACTTGACATCCAAGAGCTAATCTAACAAAAAGCCGATTTAGCTCACTGACCAAATAACATGATCACATAAAGTTTACATCAGTTGTATTCGTTTTCCTTCTACTATAAGAGCTACGCTGATTGCAAATCCAGTTTGTTTGCAGCCGAATGGCAGCTCTAGCAATATGATCTTCCTATACACAAGATTACACAGTATAGGTCGTAGTACCGACTCCATACCCCAGTACCCTGATGGGTAACATCTTCTGCTAGGGAGACCGGTAGCAATGACCTGGCACTTCGCCAGCAGTGGATAAGTGTAATACGGGAGATGTCTCAGTAGAGGCCGAACTTCGTTACGAGACGCCCTAGCCTTCTGAATTTATTTATCAGCGTAAAAGCAACAACCACACATGGGCGAGAGAGCATGAAAGAGATCGCAAGGCGCCATCCATCATGCCCCTCTGTGAAAATAGTACTTTTACTAAAATGTAATTCAATACAAATGACGTTTTAAATTATGGTTGCACCTGAAAGTCTCTCATAAGCAAGAAATATGATTGAAGATTTCAGACAGATTTAAAACAAAATTAATTATGTAAATTCCTCACAACATCAATGACAGAGGAAAGAAAAAAATGATTTAATTGAAGTAAGATATTCATTTTTGCAGAATATGTTAAGAAAACACTAAAATAATTATGTTATTTTTATAATTAAAATCCACTCATTTACCCGAGTTACTGATAAAATTCCCTATTTTCTTTATCACCCACCCGAAAACTTTAAAGCAATGTTGATCTAGCCTATCGTCCACAGTGGGAACGTTGATTTAGTCTTTATGCTGCCCGACCTTATAAATTATGTATAAGTTAACCATATACAACGTTCTCCAGAATGTTGATTTAATTCACACACTGGTCAAAATAGATGAATTATAATTTGACCAAATGTCACTGCAGTCGGCAGACTCTGCAATTTAATTCGATTCATAATATATAGTTTGTAATTTTACGAATTGTATTTGTTTCTATTTAATAAAGCGACAGCTAACTATTGTACAAATATAACTCCGTCAAAAGTCATTATCCTTGCTCCTTATAAGGCAAACTCTCCCAGCTTCATCAGTGGGGATGGATCAGCATCAGCTTAGAGAGGTTTATCTAGGAGCGATTGCCAATGCTTTGATAGCGGAAAGCGGAAAAAAATCGCGGGGAAAAGAGCTACTGCGGCAGAGAATTAGGAACCTGACCCGCACAGGTAGTGGCAGCTGGGGTTACGCCCCCTGATATACAGCTTTATGCTGCAATAAATGTCAGCGAAGACGTTTAATGTAACGAGCCACTAAATGCTGTTCCCGAACTCCCAATAATCTACGTTTCTTGTAGACAGACCGCAATTGCCGCTAATCATATATTTAAGGCCATTAATGGCAGCTAACGCCATAATCAGGCGCTTATAATTATCAGGAGTAAGATAAAGGGCCCGCCGATTCGCTATTATTCTCATTTGGGACGGTTTTAAACTTAGATGACTCGAGATGACTTAGTCGACTCTACTTCATTTTTAGCGATAAGGGGCCCATATATGTTGTAGAACAGGAAATGGGCACTCTCAAACAAGGAAGTCTGTCTCTGCTCCAGTATCATGATGAGGTAGAGAAGAACCTCACACTGTTGATTAATAAGATCGACAGGTGATGTGAGACAGCCCTGGCTCATGGTCGAAAAGTTTACAGTCGATGCTCTCCGAATTTTCATTTCGGGCCAGCTCGCCACGCTGATACTCAGTCAGGTGACCACGAGAACCGTTTGATCAGCGGAGCGGTAGGAGCAAAATGGCACTAGGACTTCACAATCTTCTTAGGTCCCGTCCTATGGCAGGCGACAAACGACAAGGAGGTCTAGCACTTCCGAGAGGGTGTCGCACCGTCGGCGACGAAAGTTGAATCAGTCCACGCAGAGCCAGGAGGTTGAACCAAAGGCAGACGATAAAGCCGCTCTTGCAGAACGAGCCGATGAGTCAGAAGATGACTCTGACAATTTGAATTTCCACTACTGAAATTTCAGAAGAGTCCATATTTAGTAAAAAATTGACGATCTTTCTTCTTCGCGAACTTGCCACATTTGATGGGATCATGGGGCTGGATCTCTTAACAGATGTCGGCTCCCAGCTTTGCCTTAAATTCAATAGAATTATATTTGGGGATGAGGAAGAGGCCTTTATTTTAATGAATGTGTAAATGTGAATCTAATTAACGTAGATTGCGTGGACAGACCTTAATCAATTCGCAATAAATTTCTCAAGATGTTGATAGACAGGACAAAAGTGTTCGCTGATGCTATTGATTCACTGCAGTAGAAGACGTCAGTTGCAGAGACCATTAGGACTACAACTGACAATGATACTTATTCCAAACTATACCCATATTCATTGGGTGCAGCTGAATTATTTTCTAGATTATTTAATTGTGCATTAAAACGCGCTCACAGAGCATGTTAGGGAAAAGACTTCCTTCTCTGGTTGTGAAGGAAAGTATGAAATCCTTCGGGTTCTATTTGGCCTGCGCCTAGCGTCTTTCAGAGGGCAATCGATGACGTTCACCTCAGACACGTGGATTGGGTACTGAAAAGTTTGCCTGTGGCGAACATGTGGGTTTGCAAGGAAATCCAGTTGTTTTTTTTTTTTTTTTGGAAAAAAAAACCCGGAAAATGTAAAATCATTTCAGGAATTCCCTGATCCCAAGACGGTGTTTGAAGTTAGATCGTTCTCGGGACTATTATAGATTCTTTATCAAGGATTTTGCAGCTTTAGCCAAGCACATTTCTGACATCCAAAAGGGGGTCTTAAGTTGTTGCGTTACCCTGACTTCCCGAAGCCATTTGACCTATTGACTTACTCTTCGGGTTTATTATTCCACGAATGAAAGATAACTTCTGGCTGTTGTATGAACCCTTGACAAATTACGCCATATTGTGTAAAAGATTTGAAAATCTTCACAGACCAGACCCTTGGCGTTCGCGGTATTTGAGTTCAACCCGACTGTCAATATTAAACGATGGAAGACACGCATTGATAAGTCCAATACCCGAATCTTCTACAAGCTAATTAAAGAGAATTTGGTCGCTGTCGCCTTGTAGAGGCAACAGCTTAAAGCGGTGAGCCAGCACGACAATGAGTCATGCACGGCAATGACGCATAGTGAGCATTCCCTCACGTTGAATTTCTTTCAGAACCAAAGAATCCTCGTAGCAGCTAAGTATGTCGCAGAAGCGCGCTTCGCGCTTTGAGGGTCTTTAAGGTTGACGAAAAAGTTCAGGTAAAGTCCAGTCGAACGGTTGGGAACGAACTCGCACCTTTGTGTGAAGAGAAGGCCGTAGAAGCAGACCTGGGGACAGCGGTAATCATTAACAAGAGGGTGGTCCACAAGGACAACCTGAAATAATCAGATTGTCCCAAAAAAAAAAAATGTTATTAATGCTATTTAATGCTAGCCATAGCACTCGCCAAAACCAACATTACTAGCCCAACCATTTTAGACCATTCAGATCTGAAGACAGTTTGGCTGGAGGAGCCGTTTAGACTAGATAAAGTTCCATTAATTAAGTTCCCTCTTAAGAAAATCACTATATTTCCCGTCATCCACGAGAACTTCATGCAGCGACTAAGATGTTCGATTCACCAAGAGCTACATTCTGCCGACTAGCGTCAGGAAGTTCTTGTATCACAGAGCTTAAGGCAAGGGGCACTGCACTCACCCACGTGGATGATGGGATCCTCATCATCAACGACAGACCGGCAATAGTGCAGATTGACAATGGCACCGAAATTCGCTTGCACGGCACACAGCTAGTCACTTAATGACCGGGCTATAATCAACTGGACTCTGTTCATTAGCCGTGACAATATCTGGAAAAGAGTCCCCTTACTCGCAAACTCCTCCCAATTCAATATCACAGCCAGTAAAGATGTTCTTAGCCTTCCGTATCTTTCTCGCTTGAATGTACGTAACTTAAAGACAATTCAGAGACGCAGCTGGACTGGATAGTGCGTATCGTATGGCATTCATCATTGCGACCATTAGTTGCACTCTCATCAAAATTTGTCTCACCTATCGACGAATCACCATGTCAAGAAAGAATGCCAAACATCTAAAAAAGGTGGTCGCTGCAACTTAATTACAGTCAGCAATGTTTAGAATAAAGATCCAAAACCCACCGGTCAAAATCGTTAAATACGCATTTTACTGGGTGTGACTGCATAGTCGGTCGCTATGAGATCAACGTAATAAATAGCTTGAAATATTCCGAATAGTATTAGTTATGATTTAATAAAGAAACAGCTAAATACTGTGCAAGCATAACATAGGCAAAACTCAGTGTTCCTTATTGTTGTACGGCAATATCTCCCGAATCTCCTTCCTCTGTCTTTCAGTTCTTCTGGGTTAGTGTCAAGATCTTAGAAACTATTATAGATGAAGATAACAAATTTGGTGGAAATTTGGCAGCAATTAATTTAATTATAATATTAAAATTAAAATTAATTAAATTATATATTTATATGTTTAAAAATAAAATTACAATTAAATAAAAAGAATGCCCATGACATATGGGTGATGAGTAGTGATGAGTATCACTAGTCTCTTCAGTTGAAGCAAAGCTATAATGACTGAAGCGCTTTTTGAGATGTATGCTCCAATTCAAATTTTACACAATTCAATTTTTTTGGAACCTGTCTAAGGGGTTGTTACTTGAGCGATTTAATGCACTTTCATAGAGAGTAATTCGCAACAACGGTATAGTCCATAGATGCCAATTTTTGCTCAAAGACGTCACTATGGAGTTCCCTTAAAAGAGTTCGCAATTCTCTTGATGCCCGGTTCCATTAAACTCGGTTCTCATGATCTTGAGAGCGAATTGCTCTTCTTCGGAGGCGCCTTTATCTTTTGATAAGCTCCCAGGTTTCTCTTGTAAGAATAAATCCATAACTAATGGTTCGAAGATCTGGTTCTATTGGAGTTGAAGAATGTCGACTGTATTCTCTCTCTTAAGATATCAAGAGTCTAGAACCGAATTTAGCTTAGACGAACTCTCAACATGTTTAAAAACCGCTACATCAGATTTATGATCAGCCGAGGAGCTGGCCTGATATGATCTCCATTCATTAGCAGATCTTCTACAAGTGCAACTTTATCGGAATCAAGATCCCATGATACAATGCAAAATCAATGCACGTAGCAGTATGACTAGATACATATATCTATCTAGTTAGAGAACCAGTTGGATGAATTTTTGGCCCCTCTTATTGATATAGATTCAACTTGCTCATGCCCTCTAGGTGAACTGGTATTGCCGCCCCACATCCAATGACGGCATTCCAATCACCTACAACTAGATACCTCTGTTAAAAAGAAGCGAGTATTTCAGTGAAATGCCTTTTCTCTAGTCTATTTCCTGGAAAACAGTATATTGCACATTATTCCATATTACCCAATCCTGTGGCAACTTTAATGGTAGACATTTAAACTAATCTTGTCTCCATAACTTTTTATGCGAAGTTCATGATAGAGCCAGATTAGGATCTTCAAATTGTTCATTGTGACGTATACAAGCATACGTCTCAATACGTGTGTGTGGTGTTGTATGTGTAGTTGCTGACCGGCCGTCCGTTATCAGCTTGTCTTCTTTGCGCTGTTTACTCACACTAACGCACTAACGTCCAACTATAAAAATAATCAAGCTTTTGTTTGTGTTTTTTTTTTTTGCGTACTTTATCTTTATCCAACTGTGTTATTCTACTCCTGTGTATATCTAATTAGATCCATCTGTGTACTGTGAATCGGTATTACACAGTTTTTTCGATCGTGCTAGCACCAGATGCCCATCGGTGGCAAATCCTCACACCGACGAACTTCATCTGTTGCAGCACCATACAGTGTTAGGCGATCCTCCATATTGCCCATTCCAGCAGGCCTCAAATTGCCTGTCCCAAGCCCGTCGTCTTCTCGTCTTAACGACAAGACCCATCCCTCTGCGGCGCCCTTAAGTCACTCCACATCTGTCATGGCCCTTTCTGACTTCAATTCCATCGCAAGAAAACTTATCCAGTTTAATGATCGAGTCAACAGACCCTCGAGAGAAACTCCTACTCTCTACACCCTCCAAGTCCGCCGTGACCACATTAACTCCATGTGGCACAAAGTTGAGTCTGAGTACGAGCGTTGCTCTCGGGTTCTCAATCCTAAGGAACTGTGCGATGATGTTTTGGCCATGGAATCGACCTACGACCACTGCTACAGCATATATGAGCAGTGTGTTGCCATGCTAAGCCAGCAGATTGACGATGCATCTACTCTGCTCCGTCCTGCAGCTCCTCCCGCTCCTACAGTTGCCTTTTCCACTGTCTGTCGACTACCCCCCTGCGATATTGAGGTGTTCCACGGGGATTACACCAAATGGCCCACGTTCCGAGACCTTTTCACGGCGATCTACATCAACAACCCTCAGTTGACTCCCGTAGTAAAGCTGTTTTCTTTGAACGTCAAAACAATAACGTCTCCACATACAACTGGGATTGTCTCCTTATTTTTCTTTGCTCCTCTAAGCTTCCTAAGGCGACCCTTGCCATTTGGGAGCACAGCTTATTGAAGAAATATGACATCCCCACCTGGCAAGAGATGGACAGATTCCTCGGAGAACGATATCTCACTCTTGAAGCCATCGAGGATGTCAAATGTCTCGAATCGTCATTCACTCGGATTCATTCCTACAGATCCATCATCAAGTTAGCGGCTCCAAAATGTGATCTCTGCTCCAAAGAGAATCACCCATGAACTTTAACAGTGCCTGCAGCAGCAGGAATGTTAGCGACACAACCTTTCTATTCAAAATAATCAAAAACTAGACAGGCTTGAAGATAAGCATTTTCAATTAATAAGATCGCATAATAAAAGGAATGAGGATTCATCGAACCCCGAATTCCTAAACAACACTTCAACCTCACAATGAACAATTTGAAGATCCTAATCTGGCTCTATCATGAACTTCGCATAAAAAGTTATGGAGACAAGATTAGTTTAAATGTCTACCATTAAAGTTGCCACAGGATTGGGTAATATGGAATAATGTGCAATATACTGTTTTCCAGGAAATAGACTAGAGGAATGCTCGTCATTGGATGTGGGGCGGCAATACCAGTTCACCTAGAGGGCATGAGCAAGTAGAATCTATATCAATAAGAGGGGCCAAAAATTCTTGCAACTGGTTCTCTAACTAGATAGATATATGTATCTAGTCATACTGCTACGTGCATTGATTTTGCATTGTATCATGTATGTATAGCTGTAACTCGGCTCAGCTGTAACTTCTTGCCGAGGACGTTCAACTTTGCGTTTCGTTTTGTTTTTATGGATTTAAAAACAAACGCGAGACAGTTGAACTTTTAGAAGGAATCACACTTGTATTTATCTGGATATAAGCTTTGAAATTCCCGCGGTGCGAGCCGGTAAAAACGAAAGGATATTCGTCCCGAAAGGATATTATATCGAAAGGATATTCGATCCGGCTCGAAGGACCAAATGTTGTAGTGGGCGGGAATGTAATCCTGGGGTCCTAGGGTGTGTGATTCATGTGGTAATGTGCGGCGAAGAATCCGATGTCGATCTGTCGTTGCTGCTGCTGTTGGATGTCCAAAGTATGCATGTAAGTATGTACATATGTACGTTGTTGGAACGTAAAGAGGGGAGTGTTGGGTTCGATATAGAATCCGTTAAAATGCGGGGTTGCACTTTGTTTGGTATCACTTTATTTGAGGGCACAAGAGTATGTGCAATGTATTGGGTTGTATGTTAAGGCACAAAAGCAGAGTCGGGGTGACTTGCGAGAAAACTTTTTACTTATTATCTTAATTAGCGATGGTCAACTCCACGATAGCCGATCGTCGGGATATCGATACTATCATCGGGAGTATCGTTCCCTTCTCAAGATAATTGATAAAAATTATTCCACGCGCATCCCAAAAAACAGAGGCCATTACTTTGCTAACGGATTTTTGAGTCTTCCAAGCTTCGGAGTCGGTTCACCGGTCGCTGTCCACTCAGCCGACTTTCGATTGGACTCAGGAGTGTAGTGATGGAGAAATGTTTCATCCATTGTCACATATCGACGCAAAAACTCTGAGTCATCAACACATTGTGGTTTTTGGTCAAATGTGAGCTCGCGCGAAATCCATTTTGGACAGGGCTTCCGCATATCCAAATGTTGATGAATGATATGAGCAACACGTTCGATTGATATCTTTAAGGCCTCTGCTATCTCGATCAACTCTAATTTACGGTCATTCAAAATCATTTTGTAGATTTTTTTGATGTTTTCAACGGTAACCACCTCTTTCGCCTCTTTCGCTTGAATGTTGCATACCAATCAATTATTGTTGATTTCCCTGGGGCAGACTATGGAAACTCAATATCAAGCCAAGTTTTCGCTTCCACTGTATTTTTTCCCTTCAGAAAACAGTATTTTATCATAAGACGAAATTCATTTTTTTTCCATTTTTTCACAATAACAAAAGATGCTTCACAAAAGACGCTCTATCTCACAAACTAATTGACTGACAGACGTCAGTCACGACACGAATCATTTGAAGGTTAGTACTATATAAAAATAATATGCTTTCAATACTAGTGACGCCATCTATGTGTTAGATCGAATCTATTCGCACATTGTTAGATCGAACTTGTCGGAAGCTGTTCGTGTGAGCCGGTCGGGGTATGTCGCATAGGACTGGTATATCTCTGTGATATATATCGTGACCGTTATCGTTGTATAAAAGGTCCCATCTATGTGTTATATGGTCAGTGCTATTACTGACTTTTTGATATCTGCTCAAATTTCAGATGGAGTTTTACCAGCAACTTTACGAATTTCTTCAAAATGATGTATCTTTTTAATCTGATTAAGCTTTACAAGCTTTCCAATCCCTCTGTTTAGTAGTTCCTCAATGTCATCCATTTTATAATAATATGTAATCTTATTGATTAATTTTCTACATATAATAGATGAATATGGTTGATGTCCCTTATTTGCGGTTTGCACAGAGTCAATTATCTTATTAATTTTTTTTTCCTAATTGTGATTAACAAATAATTAAATCAGATCAGCATGTGGTGTTAGTTTCTGAGAACGAGGCACTCGCTCATGGACGGACAGACAGACGAATACGGCACAATCTATTTCTTTATTGATCCTGAGTAATACTGTATGAGATCAGAATTGGATTCTTTTTCCTGTATCACACTTCTGCAAAAGATTACATTTTTCACTTTCTATATATCTAGTGATATCCGTAGGACAACGTCTATATTGGAAAACACTAAACAATTACATAAAGAGACATAGGAGTTAGCGAAACAAATTTACACGTGAAACCCACAAGTGTCCGCACAAGAGAACACCAAAACTCGAATTTTTCTATAATTCGCTCAGTCACAAAAGTTTTGATTCTATTCTAGTCACTAAGCGAATCTCAGCATTGAATGAAAATCAGCGACCAACCTAACTCGCTTACTCAATGAAATGTTTTACTCACCTCTGAAGGAATGTTTCCCTTCAAGTCGCTCACTTTATGACGCAAAGCATTAAATATACTCAGCTACTTCCGACCAATTCTTCATTTGCGTATTCTGCTTTAGGTATATTTGCACGTGCGTCATGTTAGCGACTAATCCCATGTACATATGTGTATTGTTTTTGTTTCCTTCTTCGATTAGACTCGCAGCTTGTGCGTCAGTGAGGCGCCAATTACCATAAAATTTTTTCTTTTCACAGCAAAACATATCTAGCTGCAGACTGATTAAGCACTTTAAGTTTATCCATATGAGATGAGTTTACTCATACGCGGTGACTTTGCTCATTTGCATTTTCGTTCTTATTCGAATCGATCATTGCTGAGCCGATTAGATGTGTTTGACCACGAGCAAAAATAAGCTGTACACGAACCCCAGTTTGAATTTTTGAGCCAAATCAACTGATTATTTGTATTTTTTGTTCTTGTGCACGGAAGTTTTTTTTGATGCACATAAACACTCATGTGTGCCAAAGGAGCGGAAAGTATCTAATACCCGGGCTGACTCGACTTTTAACTTCTGTCTTTAATTATTATTTTGTGAGCGTAATGAGTAAGATCTGTTTACAACTGCTCATAACTCGAAAAGCATTCTCGCTCGTTCTGGTATACTTTAAATTTTGGTATTCAACCTTTCTTAAGTTTTTTGCAATTTATGTGAGAATTCGCAAAAAATCAATGAAATTTTCGCGCCACTTGAATAGACAATATATTTTATTTGATCTGTTTCGTTGGCATGTGCAGACGAACTTCTTAAACTTCTTAATTTATTTGAAGTGAACTAAAATTAAAGAAAAAAAAAGGCATTGCACTTCATTATCTGAATCGGAGAAAGGATAAATCCAAGCAGTCCAACAGTGTGCTTAATAGCGCGTATAAGCGACTTATACTAAAGAGGCTTCGAACTCGCACCATTCTTTGGCCAATTTAAGAGAAAAATGCAGCGTTGAAGCAAGATTGACAATCATACGTCGAGTTATTCATAAAGCTCAACACCTGAAGAGACTAAAAAGCAAGAAGAAGCCACCTCTTAACACAACTTGGAAGTTATAACGCCTTTATTTATGCTTTATGCTTATGTACACATAATTATTTGACTAAAAATAACATAATAAAATGCACACATATCTTTTACGACCACTTATATTAAGAACGAAATTGTATTTACGACCATAAATATTTTAATTATTTTTCAATAAGATACCCCCAACGAAGGGTGCATTTTACTTAGTGATTTCAAATCATAGCATGAAAAAATAGTTTGAGAACTTAGAATTGATAAACTCCCAAATTGCTTTAATAACATTCTGTCATGTATATACGTGCTGAGTGTACATTGGGTAGCAAATATGAGTATGTGTTTGCATGATATAACTGACCATATAACATACATATATATGGGACTTTTCATACAACGAAAACGGCCACGAAATTTCTTAGCGAGATACCCAAGTTCGATACGACATACCCCGATCGGCTCATACGAGCAGCTTCCGACAAGTTCGGTCTAACAATGTGCGAATATATACTGAGTTAATAGGGTTTGGTATGTCGTCTAGGGCGGTCGCTTCGTACAGAACCCGCATGTAGTTCTTATGATCTCAGGCAGCAACCACAAATTAGCAAGAGAGAGTTCCTCCCAACCAATGCTTTTCGAAGCAGAGAGATTTCGCTTCTCTCTTCCTTCTTGCTTTTGTGTGGTTTTTCAAAACAAGCATCCATGACGAATCAGCGTGACAAATCAGGGAGATAACAGACGCATAGGTTCTTGTGTGTACACACAACTTTACATGTATGCGAGACTATGCATGGGTCTTCTTCTTGTGTCAAATTATATTTCTGAGTCGACAATGACTTTTGATCCTTGTCACCCGACTGTGACAGCCCGAAAACTTTTCCGAAGGCGATTCACCCGACAGATATCCCCCTAAGAGCTACTAAATGTAGTTTTTAATAATTTTTTCGTATCGAGTCGCATTTATAATATGTTATTTATTTATTTATGTAATTATTTAATTTCAACTATTAACAACGTAACATTAAAATTAAAATTAAAAATAATTAAATTAAATATATATACATTTAAAAATAAAATATTAGAATTATATAAAAAGAAATAAAAAATAAAATAATAAATAAATAGTTCTGGGGTGAGTAGATTGTAAATTGATTCAACATTTCTTGCTAGGATTGGGTAAACCCAAGAAAATCTAATCAAATCAATGACCACCACCAAAGGTTATGTGATTAATGTGTGAGTAAATGTTCTAAGATTAAGGCTTTATTAGTAGAAACAGACGACTTTAATCTAATAACCCCGTAAAGTCTGTTAAACTTAGAACATAGTACTCTAAAAGGTTCATGCATAAGGTAATTAGTAGGGCAAGTGCTAATTTTTAATAAAGAAAAGAAACGGGTAGATCTGATAGGAATTCAAAAGTTTAATTTGTTAAGTAAGAAAGGAGAGTTAATATCACCATTGATAAGTTTAAGAATGAAAGTTACACCCAGCATAGTGCGACGGTGAGAAAGAGAAGGAAGATTAATTAATAGTAATCTACTATGATATGGCGGAAAGTTATTTCTTCTTTGTTTTTATTATATCAGATAATCGAATATCTCACACGCACGAACGAATGAGAAAATGGAATATTACCTTGGGTAGACATACAACCCCATTTTTGCCCTTGTTTTGGATTCAGACAAGGTTAAGCATTAAGAATGGAGTTTCTGTATACCTATTTCCGGGCACATAACATAAAGGTAAATGAAACTAAAGCAATTAAACCTTTAATGCATTTCCAGTTATGCTTTTGATACCCTCTAAAATGTACTATCTTACAAATTTCGCCACCATTATCTACAGCAATGAGAGTGAAGAAAATATTAAGCACGTTTAGGAGGGGTTTACCATTCACCGGTGAAGGTATTTTAGTTTTCAACTAATTATTTATGTAGAATGGAAATAAATATTTCAATAAATATCATTACAAACTAACTTATTAAATAAATTTTTATACTCTGTGCGTCTATGGTTGTTTCTCTGAGACTTTGAAAGTTATGCATTCTAAATTTAGTACAAGACTCTTACACCTTTTACCCCGCCACTATTTATTTTTATTATTACATTTTTTTATTTTTGCTAACATGAGAGTATTGTTTTTAAATCTTACAAAAATTGTCTTAAACCGGAGGCCAGTTTACTTACACAATATCTAGCCTGCTTTGAGGAAGCATTAAACATATACTATCTTCTCTGGAAATTGTTTGTTGTATGTTTTATTTTCCTAAAGTCTAAATTCGAAATAAAGTATCAGAAAAAAACAAAAGTGGGCACTACAAAAACATAACCGATAGCAAGATATGCCAACCTTAAACCTTAAGCTGGGCTGTAATCTGCTATTCGCTGACTTTAGCTGGCAGACAATTGGAGATATGATTTGTGTTTACAATATGTTTAGTTTACAATATTCGACTCTGCTTCCGACATCACCTATATGGCTTATGGAGCGCAGATCTGTGGAATCCCCCCATATATAATCTATAAACGAATTCATGTACCAGCGAATCATGTTCAACAACAGATGATCAAGAATCCCTTGGATTGTTCGTCGTTTACACTCTCTAGAGACCTTAATCAGCATTTTGCCGACATTGGGATCTAAAAATTATAAGAGCTAGAGCAATAAGTCTTGCGATATGGTTTCTACATTCAGCTGATTGATTTGAGTTTTGTAATTGTTATACATTGCTGCATTTGAAAAGTATCGAGATTGTATGTTAAACTTGTTCGCATGTACATATGTACATATGTATGTATATAACAGGAAGAAGTAAGTATCCAAGTTTGGAGAGCCTAGAGTAGCATACATTTGCATCTTTTCCATCGAAGCACTGTTTTCAGGAATAAAAATCGATATTCCGAAAATTTAGTGCAAGAAATTTCAGATGCTAAATCTGCCAAGCATTTTTTATCCAATTTTTCACGGACTGCAAAAAAAATGAGGGTGTCATTTCATTTTCAAAAGGCTTCAACCATGCTAACTTTCGAATCTTCTGTAACGAAAACATAATAGTAATGTAGGGCATTTCATAATCTTAGAGACATCGTCAAAATAGCAAATAAGGACAACATTCAACGAAAAAAAGGAATGAAAAAACAACCCCGACAAAATTATAATAAAGTTGGTGGTGGCACTGTAGTAAAGTATATGCGTACTTGGGAATGGGCTGTTTTTTGCCACCTTATGGTACAATAAGAACACCACCGCGAGCAGTTACATGGGTGGGTCAGACCCATTCAACGTAACCGTCACCACCCTACACGATAAAAATTAAAAAAAAATATATATATATGTTTATGTATATGTGTGTGTACATAAAAAGACGAGATCATCCACGGCAGCTAAAAGATACAAGGAACAAATCAGCCCCCATAGTCACATTTTTTTTGCAATTTATTTCATATACCTTCATATACATTCAACTTTTTACAATTGCATTAATAGTATACATGCGAGATGATATATGATGTACAATGGTATACATTAAGTGTCAACTGGATGTCGCTATAAATAAACAATAACCATATACATAAAATCGAATGCGTAATTTATTATTTTTAATTAAGCATATACATTTCGAATTTTAATAAACCTTTTTCAACCTTTTCAAACCTTTTCCGCTGATTGTAACAAATATTGCGAATTATTTTTAGTCTCCACATTATAATTACAAAAAAAAAGTCACACGGCAAACTATCGATCATTAATTGCTGCTGAATAAATGCGAATTAATTTTATAAATTAATAGACTTTTGCATGAATACACTGCTGTTAATTTTCTCACAGATGTCGATATTGACGTCGCTGTTGATATATATAGATTATTACCGACCCCGAGCAGAGAATTGTAGCATTTGAGTTTGATGCAATGTAATATGCAATCATAGTAATAGAAACTGTACACAACATACATATTGTGTTGTATAATTGAAGTGGAATACATTCGGTACCATGCAAGAGACTATGCAAGAATCTCATAAGATACTTAAATAATAAAAGTGTTCAATCAAATTAATGTTGCTTTCATAAGCAACAAACTTTCAGGTGAAAGTTTGCAAAAGCAATCAGATAGTTTTCACAGAGATTTTTTATTGAATTAATTTTTAGAATAAAGCAGAATTGATGTGTAAAATTCTTGACTTATATAAATGTAAAATAAATAAATAACAAAATGCAATAATTCTCAATATATTATTAAATATTTTGTGTCTCTATTCAAAGAAAGTGGGAAGGGAGAGAGGGGAAGGGACAGTTGGAAAACGAGATACGCTATAAAAGGGTTGTTTTCTTAAAAGAAAATTTATGTAATAACTTGATACTCTAAAGGGATCGACTATGAGAAACCCTGTGCTCATGTCCACAACTAATAGCGCACATGTGAGTTCATAAGAATGTATATGTATACATGTCATTCCGTAGACACATCTCTTCTGCGGACGCTTGAAGCTTTCCTATTTAAATTTAATTATTGAAAAACTCCTGTGTTTCTTATCCGCAATGGTATTTACAATGTAGACACATCATATGGTATATACTATATACAACAAATCTTTTTAAAAAACCAACTGAGTTATTACGTTTTTTTTTTATTTCTGGGACGAAGCATCCAAAAAAAGATGGAAATATCTGCAACATTTTTTCAGGAACATAGGCTTCAAATACATTAAAATCGCATCTTTACAGTTACTAAAATTATTAGTTTTGTTTTTGATTAATGGTATGTGTGTTTGTTTGTGTATGCGCCTAGATTTCAAAAGCTATATTAGCTATAGATTAAATTAAATGTAATTTTCTCTTTTCGAAAAATCGTGTAACTTCAGTAACTTAAATTTACGATAGTTAAAGATTTTTTAACGGTAGGATCCGTTGCTGAACCCCGTCAAAGCTTTTTATTCAACAGAGAGTATAAGCACTGATCAAATAACACATAGATCGGACATTTCATTCAAGCGTTTTTGACACAACATTTTCATGCGTCCCAGCAGAGGCGTCCCAGCAATCAAAATATATATTTATAATAATTCCATACAAACTATATATAAAACATATTATTTTAAAGCGAATGAAGAACTTTTAAAGCTACCCCCGCTTGAATAAAAAGTCTCTGGCAAGCCAGAAATAAAATTTCAGACTTCAGAAAGACTTCAAAACGAAAATCACGCATACATATATATGCACAAGAAGCTATGCATGTATTTGTCTCTTGGCTGTCCGGACAGCGAGCTACGCATACACACGAGCTCAAAAAAAAAGGTCAAGGGACATCATCAATGACAGTGGCAAGCAATCGAAACGGGGGTGGATTGCTAACAACATTAATGACAAGAGTGCGAGAAGCATGCAGATATGCGGTCTCTATTATGGTTTCTCGCTCATATGTTGTTGTTGTTAACGATCCTAAAAGACATACATTCCTGCGCATTTCATGTGCTCTCGGCAGCAGACCGATTGAGAATGACTGCTGCTAAGCGAAAACTTTCGGCAGCCTTCGGCTCTGCTGAGACACTTCGTAACGACGCTCAGCCTCAGTCAGTGCTAAAAGTAACAAAAAGTAAAAGTAAAAGATCAAAGTTGCTTCCGTAATTTAAAAATTTTTGTTAGAAATTCGAAGTTAGAATGAGTGCTTAAACTGAAGTTCCTGGTTGGGGATCATAACTAGATGAGATGAGGAGGTGGATTGGTAATAGGAATTCATTAATACAACTATCATTGGTCAATGGAAGGGTAGGATACAGACTGATGGAGTCCAGCAACATATAGGACTCAGCCCATGCCGTCTCTGCTAATTTGTCGAATACTTTTCTGCCTTGCTTTATTTATTATTTTTTTCCTTGTCACCTTCTTTTCTCTTCTGGAGTCGTTCTGGGCATTCTACTCGTCGGTATAATTTAAATTTTTGTTATTCTCATATTAGAGCGGACCCTTCATGTCCGACGTACGGTTACAATAGTATTCTATGAAAAAAATAAAACGATATGTAGTAGGGAGTTGTCCGAACGGCCAATTCTGGATCAACCGGGATAGTTGGAGTCTTCTATTAGTTCCCTAACTCTGCATCCTCTACTGAGCTATCTTTAAGCTGGATGCTACAATTTATGCACAGTTAACCGCTTCTGTAAATTCGTCTATTTATATTAGAATTAAGGTTAATGAAAACTGAAAGAGAGGGATTGTATTTTACAGCATCTCAGAAAAAACAATCACAAAATTACCAATGAATTGCAAAGTCGTATAATTTCTCGTTGCAACAAACCAATAACCGAAAGTCTCAAGTGTTCATATTCGAATAAATTCTCAAGTTCTATGTGAGCCACTAATTAAATTTTTATTGGCATTTGGTCAATCATATATTATATTCCATATTCCGCGTATTTACGAAACAAATTTATTTAGGATGGCATCAGTGATGTATGAGTAGGTTATGGCTAAGGCTGAAAAAATGGCTTGGCGCCAAGAAATAAATGATGCCTTCAATGTAAGATTGCTATTTATAAATGATATTGAGCCCTACAGGGAAGACTACAATAAAAATACACCTGTGAAAGCAAATTTAAACAAATTTAGGGTTGAACAGTCTCAAATACTAAGAAAAATGTGCGATGACCTAAGGGAAAAACGTACCATGGTTTGTGACGTCTTATAAAAAGTCTCATTATAATATAAAAGGGTGCTTGGTTGTCACCCGAGTGCAATTACTTGATGACTTTTCTCTTTAATAGAACTACCCACACAGTTAATTGTGTTAGTTAATTTTAACTGTGTTCATTTTCACTATTTTGAATAGTCAGAATGTAAATTTAATAAATGGGAAAGTATGGATTAAATTTCTTGCAAGCAAAAAATTATAGAAAAAAAGGCAGAATTAGAAATCTGCAAGCCAGGACTCCTTTGAAAAATTAATCCTTGGATTATAGCTTCGATTTAAGTAATTTTAGGGTAATAGGTCTACTTGTCCTTGAAGTATGAAGCTACCACCTTATATGTGCCCGCAGCTCTTTCGCCCACATGTCGTTTCATATTATAATAGAGATCCCTTTAATCGAAAGGCAATCTAACTAGCGGCGTAAAGCGATAAATGCACTTTAAGCAGACCAAGCGACCTGGCGGACAAGGTGACGGAAGACATTCAATATAATTGCATAGAATTCTATTACCTTTTAGGCAGCTTAAGCTAGTATGAAATAAGGTCGAAACATACCTTTATCGCTAGTCCAAAAATCAATCCTGTACCAGGCGATCAAGATGTGATACCGAAATATTCAATACTTTCCCCTCGAATTCCACTCGCTAGCTATAAGTACTTTGGCTTGTATGCCTTCCAATTTGTTTCTCTACTATATGGAGTTTTAATAATAAAAATATCATTTATTAAAGTCAAGCCTGATGCGAATAGGTAGTCGATAAATTAGTCCTAGGGTTATGGTATTATGTCATGGTTAGTTAACCCAAACCCCTTGGGTTAGGGTTAAATAAACTAAAATCTTTTTGTTAATGTTAAATAACCCATAATCCTTAAATCCAAGGCTTATGATTAATTAACCCAATATTTTAGGGTTACGGAAAATTAACTCAAGTCCGGGGGAAATGTTAATCCAAAATCCTTGTGTTATAGTTAATTACCCTAAATCCTTGGGAAATGATTGTTTTGGGTTGGAATAAAATCAGATTAGAAACTAAAGATATTAACGAAGCGTATGAGAGATGCGAAAAATGAGACACACATGTGCACCATTATTTGTCGACCCAGGCACAGGGTATCTTAAGGTCAGTACTCGCGATATTATTAATCTTTTTTTATATTATGTCTTCCGAATGCAAACTCAGAGTATGTATGGAGTAAGTTACGCATATACATACATTTACAATTACTTACAATGAGGGATGAACATTTTCGGCTATATTGTGGGTGACGATTGATACCGCTATGAGCATTTTTTTATATTGATTTCCATATTGATTTACAGAACTGCATATCTATTTTCTTAGCTTTAGTACTGCTGGGTATGTACATATGTACATATGTACATACTGTCAATATGTACATGAACATTCAAATGTATGTATTCCATGCACATACATATGTGCATATGTAGGTACATATGTATGTATTCACCCTCATTGATAGAATGTCAAGTGAATATTGTTTAACCCTACAATACCAATATTTTTAAGTTGTGTAAAACCAAAGTACATATGTACATGTATTTGAAAGTCAAAATATCTAGCAGGTCCTCATATCTGTTTCTATATTTAATACACTATATATGTACATATGTACATATGTATGTATGTATGTATATGTGCCAATGAAGAAATGATTAAATAAAATAATTAAGAAGGTTAGAAAAATAAAATTTTTAAAAAATCCATTATTTTGAGTGAATCTCTAAGAGTAACGTTTAAATTATTTATGCACTGATTACACATTGCCAAGCTATAGATTTTATTCATATGACTTATCCATATGTACATATGATATTTTAAGCGGAAGACGATACTATAACTGACATACACTTCAATGAAATTAAATATTTGCACATATAATGTAAATGCATTAATATATACGAACAGCTGAATGCCCCTTTGCAATGTTTAGGAAACATATGTATGTACATATGCATAAGTATATATGTATATATATTTATTGCATATTCATGTTTACAACCTGCATATACTACTGGTTTAAAAAACCTCAAATTAACAAATAAAAAAAAGTTAAATTTAATTTAAAAAATTCACAAAATGAATATTTACTGTGACTTCGATAAAGAATAATCTATAATTAAAGTCATAGCAGTCAAGCGCACATATACAAAAATATACTTTACCAAACGTGACAATAGGAATTATATGTGTATTCATTTTCAACCTGTTTAGTAAAATACATTAAAAAATTGTAAAGTTTCCTTTGAGGAATATGCGAAATCTGAAGCTCCCGGCTGTAACAATCAAGAGTGAGAAGAGAAGAAGTTTTCTGGCCCCATTTTGGGCACCCAAAAAATTATTCAATTAAAATGAATTTTTAATTTCCTATTAAGGGGATTTGCCCAACTTCTACTCATCGTTGGTCGATCAGAGTCTGCCGGGCGGACCCTCTGGTACCATAGCTCTTTCGGCGTGGGCGTGGGTTGTCTAAACGATCGTCTCCCTGCTACACGTATTTTAAATTCAGGATGCTAGACTGGCGGCGTCGGCGCTTTTACTGATGCTTCACAGGTGGCGTCCATGTTGCGGTTATCAATGAAGCTGAGCTAGAATTTCGCTACGATGCCGCGTGTAGGGTAAACTACGGGCGCCGGCGGCGCTGGAACTGAACGGCTGAATCAATCAAAATTTAACAATAACCTAATTTCCCGTATAATTTCCCGTATATGATTAAAGGCAAAGTGTCAATGCAGTAGAGAGTTCGTTTGAGATGAGCGCATGTTTTTATCCGTCCAAATCTTAAAGTTTTGCTGTGAGTACAGTCCTTATTACATTGCACTTGATACTCTTAAACTGCAAGCATTGCACTTGATCGTACACCCGACAATTTTGTCGAAAGTCGATCAAGCCTCATTTTGTCTTAACGAAACTCCGGCCGTTTTCCACCCTTGAGTAGGAACAATTGGCGGGAATCATGCCTTAATATCCTTGGCGTGGAAAGTGCCTACCTCTCGTCCTTGCAAGTCTTCCAGGCAATAATAACAGTTCCCTAATTTACGACGATTCCTGCATTTTGCAAATTGTGGAACAAGTTTGGCTTGTAAATTTTGTGAGAATATTCTCTGAACAAATTTACGACGGAACACCTCTTGACCTTCCCGAAAAGACACTGGTTTGGCACGAAGGTTGTACCGGGTGGCATTACGATCGTATGCTAAACGTATCCGCTTTTGTGCCCATCCCCTCATCAATGCTAACTCGTCTTCTCTTTTCAATGGAATTAATTAATAATTTAATAATTGATAATCTCGTCGATTTCTCCCGCATTCAGTCGCGATAAAGCATCTGGAACAATGTGTTCCTTTCTCTTCCGAAGCGGTGCGGTGTATTTGAACTGTTGTAAACGGAAGACCCATCTAGATAGTCTTCCCGACACGTTCTGCTGGCGCATTAGCCATATCAAACTCCAGTGATCCGTTACGACACACTCCTGTAGTTCGAGATAACAACGAAACTTCTCGACTGCAAGGATGACACCGAGACATTCCTGTTCCGTTACACTATAGTTCCTTTGTGTTCTACTCAATTTTTTGGACATATACGCTATAGGCTATTCCTCTTCTTCCTCTGACAATTGAACTAATACTGCCCGATTCCAAAGTCACTAGCATCACAATGAAGGAAGAATTTTATAAAAAATCTGGGTTTGCAAAACTGGAGCCGAAGTCAAAAGAATTTTCAGTTCGTCGATTGCAGTTTGGGCCTCTGGAACTTCTTTTGGAAGTCAGTGTTTCCGTAATAAGAAACGTGCGTTCCGCAAAGTTCAGTATGAATCTTCGGTACCAACCACAGACACCTAAAAATCCTCGAACCTTCTTGATGGTTGTCGGTGGCGGCCACTTACGTATACAATCGATTTTGTCAGGATCAGCGCAGACTCCACCACTGCCAATTATATAGCCAAGATAATTAACTTTTATGACACAAAAAAGACTCTTTGTGATGTTGAGAATTAATCGAGCCTTTCGAAATTCGGCTGCTAGACGAACGAGTACTGCTAAATGTGAGTCAAAGTCTCCTGAAACAATGCAAAGATCGTCAACGTAACCGAAGACGCAATGTCGAAGATCAGGTGGGTTAATAGTATCCACCAGCCGACACATAGTCGAGGGAGCATTGCATAGACCAAAGGGCATGCAGCTCAATCTGCCAGTGTGCATTCTTAAGATCTAACTTTGTGATTAAATTAGCCCTAGGGAGGCGTGCGAAAATTCCATCAATACTAGGCATAGAATTACTAGTATTGCAGCTGCCCTATTGTTATCGCATGAGTGCAGAGATTTGCAGTTTTGTTATGTCGCTGAATAATAATTATATATATTATATATAATATTTTTGAAATTCTATTGCATATCATTTTTTTTAAAGTTTAGCATAAATATGGAAAAAATTTAAATGTATTGACTATACTACAAATCTCATCATCCTTCAACTTTCCTTTCCATCCGACATTTAATTTAATTCAATTTAATTTAATTCAATTTAATTTAATTCAATTCAATTCAATTCAATTCAATTCAATTCAATTCAATTCAATTCAATTCAATTCAATTCAATTCAATTCAATTCAATTCAATTCAATTCAATTCCAATTCAATTCAATTCCAATTCAATTCAATTCAATTCAATTCAATTCAATTCAATTCAATTCAATTCAATTCAATTCAATTCAATTCAATTCAATTCAATTCAATTCAATTCAATTCAATTCAATTCAATTCAATTCAATTCAATTCAATTCAATTCAATTCAATTCAATTCAATTCAATTCAATTCAATTCAATTAAATTAAATTAAATTCAATTCAATTCAATTCAATTCAATTCAATTCAATTCAATTCAATTCAATTCAATTCAATTCAATTCAATTCAATTCAATTCAATTCAATTAATTTAATTTAATTTAATTCAATTTAATTTAATTTAATTTAATTTAATTTAATTTAATTTAATTTAATTTAATTTAATTTAATTTAATTTAATTTAATTTAATTTAATTTAATTTAATTTAATTTAATTTAATTTAATTTAATTTAATTTAATTTAATTTAATTTAATTTAATTTAATTTAATTTAATTTAATTTAATTTAATTTAATTTAATTTAATTTAATTTAATTTAATTTAATTTAATTTAATTTAATTTAATTTAATTTAATTTAATTTAATTTAATTTAATTTAATTTAATTTAATTTAATTTAATTTAATTTAATTTAATTTAATTTAATTTAATTTAATTTAATTTAATTTAATTTAATTTAATTTAATTTAATTTAATTTAATTTAATTTAATTTAATTTAATTTAATTTAATTTAATTTAATTTAATTTAATTTAATTTAATTTAATTTAATTTAATTTAATTTAATTTAATTTAATTTAATTTAATTTAATTTAATTTAATTTAATTTAATTTAATTTAATTTAATTTAATTTAATTTAATTTAATTTAATTTAATTTAATTTAATTTAATTTAATTTAATTTAATTTAATTTAATTTAATTTAATTTAATTTAATTTAATTTAATTTAATTTAATTTAATTTAATTTAATTTAATTTAATTTAATTTAATTTAATTTAATTTAATTTAATTTAATTTAATTTAATTTAATTTAATTTAATTTAATTTAATTTAATTTAATTTAATTTAATTTAATTTAATTTAATTTAATTTAATTTAATTTAATTTAATTTAATTTAATTTAATTTAATTTAATTTAATTTAATTTAATTTAATTTAATTTAATTTAATTTAATTTAATTTAATTTAATTTAATTTAATTTAATTTAATTTAATTTAATTTAATTTAATTTAATTTAATTTAATTTAATTTAATTTAATTTAATTTAATTTAATTTAATTTAATTTAATTTAATTTAATTTAATTTAATTTAATTTAATTTAATTTAATTTAATTTAATTTAATTTAATTTAATTTAATTTAATTTAATTTAATTTAATTTAATTTAATTTAATTTAATTTAATTTAATTTAATTTAATTTAATTTAATTTAATTTAATTTAATTTAATTTAATTTAATTTAATTTAATTTAATTTAATTTAATTTAATTTAATTTAATTTAATTTAATTTAATTTAATTTAATTTAATTTAATTTAATTTAATTTAATTTAATTTAATTTAATTTAATTTAATTTAATTTAATTTAATTTAATTTAATTTAATTTAATTTAATTTAATTTAATTTAATTTAATTTAATTTAATTTAATTTAATTTAATTTAATTTAATTTAATTTAATTTAATTTAATTTAATTTAATTTAATTTAATTTAATTTAATTTAATTTAATTTAATTTAATTTAATTTAATTTAATTTAATTTAATTTAATTTAATTTAATTTAATTTAATTTAATTTAATTTAATTTAATTTAATTTAATTTAATTTAATTTAATTTAATTTAATTTAATTTAATTTAATTTAATTTAATTTAATTTAATTTAATTTAATTTAATTTAATTTAATTTAATTTAATTTAATTTAATTTAATTTAATTTAATTTAATTTAATTTAATTTAATTTAATTTAATTAAATTTAATTTAATTTAATTTAATTTAATTTAATTTAATTTAATTTAATTTAATTTTAATTTAATTTAATTTAATTTAATTTAATTTAATTTAATTTAATTTAATTTAATTTAATTTAATTTAATTTAATTTAATTTAATTTAATTTAATTTAATTTAATTTAATTTAATTTAATTTAATTTAATTTAATTTAATTTAATTTAATTTAATTTAATTTAATTTAATTTAATTTAATTTAATTTAATTTAATTTAATTTAATTTAATTTAATTTAATTTAATTTAATTTAATTTAATTTAATTTAATTTAATTTAATTTAATTTAATTTAATTTAATTTAATTTAATTTAATTTAATTTAATTTAATTTAATTTAATTTAATTTAATTTAATTTAATTTAATTTAATTTAATTTAATTTAATTTAATTTAATTTAATTTAATTTAATTTAATTTAATTTAATTTAATTTAATTTAATTTAATTTAATTTAATTTAATTTAATTTAATTTAATTTAATTTAATTTAATTTAATTTAATTTAATTTAATTTAATTTAATTTAATTTAATTTAATTTAATTTAATTTAATTTAATTTAATTTAATTTAATTTAATTTAATTTAATTTAATTTAATTTAATTTAATTTAATTTAATTTAATTTAATTTAATTTAATTTAATTTAATTTAATTTAATTTAATTTAATTTAATTTAATTTAATTTAATTTAATTTAATTTAATTTAATTTAATTTAATTTAATTTAATTTAATTTAATTTAATTTAATTTAATTTAATTTAATTTAATTTAATTTAATTTAATTTAATTTAATTTAATTTAATTTAATTTAATTTAATTTAATTTAATTTAATTTAATTTAATTTAATTTAATTTAATTTAATTTAATTTAATTTAATTTAATTTAATTTAATTTAATTTAATTTAATTTAATTTAATTTAATTTAATTTAATTTAATTTAATTTAATTTAATTTAATTTAATTTAATTTAATTTAATTTAATTTAATTTAATTTAATTTAATTTAATTTAATTTAATTTAATTTAATTTAATTAAATTTAATTTAATTTAATTTAATTTAATTTAATTTAATTTAATTTAATTTAATTTAATTTAATTTAATTTAATTTAATTTAATTTAATTTAATTTAATTTAATTTAATTTAATTTAATTTAATTTAATTTAATTTAATTTAATTTAATTTAATTTAATTTAATTTAATTTAATTTAATTTAATTTAATTTAATTTAATTTAATTTAATTTAATTTAATTTAATTTAATTTAATTTAATTTAATTTAATTTAATTTAATTTAATTTAATTTAATTTAATTTAATTTAATTTAATTTAATTTAATTTAATTTAATTTGATTTAATTTAATTTAATTTAATTTAATTTAATTTAATTTAATTTAATTTAATTTAATTTAATTTAATTTAATTTAATTTAATTTAATTTAATTTAATTTAATTTAATTTAATTTAATTTAATTTAATTTAATTTAATTTAATTTAATTTAATTTAATTTAATTTAATTTAATTTAATTTAATTTAATTTAATTTAATTTAATTTAATTTAATTTAATTTAATTTAATTTAATTTAATTTAATTTAATTTTAATTTAATTTAATTTAATTTAATTTAATTTAATTTAATTTAATTTAATTTAATTTAATTTAATTTAATTTAATTTAATTTAATTTAATTTAATTGAATTTAATTTAATTTAATTTAATTTAATTTAATTTAATTTAATTTAATTTAATTTAATTTAATTTAATTTAATTTAATTTAATTTAATTTAATTTAATTGAATTTAATTTAATTTAATTTAATTTAATTGAATTTAATTTAATTTAATTTAATTTAATTTAATTTAATTTAATTTAATTTAATTTAATTTAATTTAATTTAATTTAATTTAATTTAATTTAATTGAATTTAATTTAATTTAATTTAATTTAATTTAATTTAATTTAATTTAATTTAATTTAATTTAATTTAATTTAATTTAATTTAATTTAATTTAATTGTTAATTTAATTTAATTTAATTTAATTTAATTTAATTTAATTTAATTTAATTTAATTTAATTTAATTTAATTTAATTTAATTTGGTAATTTAATTTAATTTAATTTAATTTAATTTAATTTAATGGAATTTAATTTAATTTAATTTAATTTAATTTAATTTAATTTAATTTAATTTAATTTAATTTAATTTAATTTAATTTAATTTAATTTAATTTAATTTAATTTAATTTAATTTAATTTAATTTAATTTAATTTAATTTAATTTAATTTAATTTAATTTAATTTAATTTAATTTAATTTAATTTAATTTAATTTAATTTAATTTAATTTAATTTAATTTAATTTAATTTAATTTAATTTAATTTAATTTAATTTAATTTAATTTAATTTAATTTAATTTAATTTAATTTAATTTAATTTAATTTAATTTAATTTAATTTAATTTAATTTAATTTAATTTAATTTAATTTAATTTAATTTAATTTAATTTAATTTAATTTAATTTAATTTAATTTAATTTAATTTAATTTAATTTAATTTAATTTAATTTAATTTAATTTAATTTCATTTAATTTAATTTAATTTAATTTAATTTAATTTAATTTAATTTAATTTAATTTAATTTAATTTAATTTAATTTAATTTAATTTAATTTAATTTAATTTAATTTAATTTAATTTAATTTAATTTAATTTAATTTAATTTAATTTAATTTAATTTAATTTAATTTAATTTAATTTAATTTAATTTAATTTAATTTAATTTAATTTAATTTAATTTAATTTAATTTAATTTAATTAATTTAATTTAATTAATTTAATTTAATTTAATTTAATTTAATTTAATTTAATTTAATTTAATTTAATTTAATTTAATTTAATTTAATTTAATTTAATTTAATTTAATTTAATTTAATTTAATTTAATTTAATTTAATTTAATTTAATTTAATTTAGTTTAATTTAATTTAATTTAATTTAATTTAATTTAATTTAATTTAATTTAATTTAATTTAATTTAATTTAATTTAATTTAATTTAATTTAATTTAATTTAATTTAATTTAATTTAATTTAATTTAATTTAATTTAATTTAATTTAATTTAATTTAATTTAATTTAATTTAATTTAATTTAATTTAATTTAATTTAATTTAATTTAATTTAATTTAATTTAATTTAATTTAATTTAATTT